>CM039679.1:320948630-321051373 GCA_022537955.1 Schmidtea mediterranea | reverse complement strand
AGAGAGATGAATCAACAAATCAACCTGGATAGAACCGGGACGCGTGAAGAAGTTATAACAAAAGATGAACGCAGCTCAACATGGCTGGCGAGCAAAACGACTGATAGTGCAATCTCTACGTACTCAAATTCGTGGCCTAGAGTTAGCGTTAACTGCCAGTAAGGAGAGCAACGCAGTTACCCATCCCCTAGTTTTCGCTGTAATTAAATTTCATGTAATGACCCATTCACCTTTATGTAGCACTCACGGATTCCAAATTTTAATTTTCATCCTTGCATAATTATATTTTTTAAGTTTTCAGAAAACAATATATTTAAAATGGATAATTTTTTAAAAAATTTCACCCAATAATTTACCAAAAATCTTAATTAGAAAAGATAAAAACTAAAATTTCATCATTAAAAAATTAATTTAAAACATTTTTGTTTTAATATTAAAATATAAAACAATTTTATTTTAAATATAATATGAATTTAAATGATTTTGTAGATGCGGTTGGCCACCGATGTATTGTGCCTTTCAATCAAATACCGATGGAAAACAATAATTGCCCATTCAATCATTTTCATGTTTTGACAAACATGAATCAATATTTTAGAATACGCTGCAAAAGATTAACTGCTCAGAACCAAGCTATTACAGCATTGCATATATATATATGTGTGGTATTTAGCTTTCTGATCAATAATTTATCAAAAATCTTAATTAGAAAAGATAAAAACTAAAATTTCATCATTTTAAAATTAATTTAAACTTTTTTTTTTAATATTAAAATATAAAATAATTTTACTCTAAATATAATATGAATTTTACTGAATTTGCTAATACGGTTGGACACCGATGTATTGTGCCGTACAATGATATCCCACAACAAGACAACAGGTGCGTAGAAAATCATTTTGGACTATTAATGAACTTGGATCAAAATTTAAGAATACGCTGCAACATTTGTTGCAGGTATTTTAGAAAACGTGGCTTCAGGAGCCACTATAACCGTAATCTAAATAACCCAACACATGTACCTATGGATGTGCCCATGATTATCCATGGTAGTATGATTATTATTATTTATTTTAATTTTTAGAATTTTAGATCATGAGAATGAGCCCCACATAGGCAACCATAAGGTGGGAATGAAAATATGCCCCAACCAGCAGCTGATGGGCAACATCCAACAAATGGCGGTATTATTATTTATTATTATTAGTATTTATTGTAAATTTATAAAATTTTTAATTTTTAGAAAATGAAAATGCGCACCAACCAGCAGCTATTTATTATTATTTATTATTATTCTTATTATTATTATTTATTAAATTTTATTAAATTATTAGTTTTTTAGATCATCTAAATAACCCACCACATGTACTTATGGATGTGCATATGATTATCCCTGGTGGTATGATTAATATTCGTTTATTTTAATTTTTAGAATTTTAGATCATGAGAATGAGCCCCCACTTGGGCAACCATAAGGTGGGAATGAAAATGCGCCCCAACCAGCAGCTGATGGGCAACATCCAACTAATGGCGGTATTATTATTATTTATTATTATTATTTATTGTAAATTTATAAAATTTTAAATTTTTAGAAGATGAAAATGCGCACCAACCAGCAGCTATTTATTATTATTTATTATTCTTCTTATTATTATTTATTATTATTATTAGAATATTTTAAATGAAAATGCGCCCCCACCTTGGGCGCAACAAATGATGCAACAATTTGATGCACAGTTTGCTGCGATAAACGAGCAGCTAGCTGCGAATAATGAAGCGATAAACGAGAAGCTATCTGCAAATAATGAAGCGATAAACGAGAAGCTAGCTGCAAATAATGAAGCAATAAACGAGAAGCTAGCTGCGAATAATGAAGCGATAAACGAGAAGCTATCTGCACATAATGAAGCGATAAACGAGCAGCTAGCTGCAAATAATGAAGCGATAAACGAGAAGCTAGCTGCGAATAATGAAGCGATAAACGAGAAGCTAGCTGCGAATAATGAAGCGATAAACTAGAAGCTATCTGCAAATAATGAAGCGATAAACGAGAAGCTAGCTGCAAATAATGAAGCGATAAACGAGAAGCTAGCTGCAAATAATGAAGCGATAAACGAGAAGCTAGCTGCAAATAATGAAGCGATAAACGAGAAGCTAGCTGCAAATAATGAAGCAATAAACGAGAAGCTAGCTGCGAATAATGAAGCGATAAACGAGAAGCTATCTGCACATAATGAAGCGATAAACGAGCAGCTAGCTGCAAATAATGAAGCGATAAACGAGAAGCTAGCTGCGAATAATGAAGCGATAAACGAGAAGCTAGCTGCGAATAATGAAGCGATAAACTAGAAGCTACCTGCAAATAATGAAGCGATAAACGAGAAGCTAGCTGCAAATAATGAAGCGATAAACGAGAAGCTAGCTGCAAATAATGAAGCGATAAACGAGAAGCTAGCTGCGAATAATGAAGCGATAAACGAGAAGCTATCTGCACATAATGAAGCGATAAACGAGCAGCTAGCTGCACATAATGAAGCAATTTTCGAAGTACAACATAATTTGTGATTAAATAAATGTTAAATTTTTGTATTTGCATTTTTTAAATGCATTTCAGGAGATGCCGATAACTCCCGTGTAGCCTGTCTAGTGTTTTGAGGTATTGATTGACTCTGTGTATTAACTCGCATAGTGGACATATGTGCCTTATGCACATCGGTATTATGCGAGTCTGCGCCTCTTTCATCGAGAACATTGCCACTGGAGCTCTGAGACCTATGCGATACAGTCTCTTTATTTCCTCGATGGGAACCTGGACTTCTGCTCCTCCTATGTGTTCTCTGAATTGGGGAGACACATTCATTATGTTCATTGAAATCGCAGGATTTTTTAGGAAATAATTCTATAATGTAGTGTTATCAAATTCTAATCCAAACAGGACAAGTTAGTTAGAAAACTTATTATTTATGTTTTTAAGTTGAAAACAAATTTTTAAGTGTTGGCGGGCTTAATTAAAAATGTCGAAAAACACATGCAATCTATTAACATTATCACTCACAGTTGCAGTAACTGTGTTGCAACCAAGACTATAATGTCATCTCAGTAACTGCAACTGTGTATATAAAAATGTTTAAAATGAGTCATACAGTCAAAACAAAAAATCAATAATTTCCTATCCAATTTATTTTTATGGACCAATTGCAATTTATAATGAATTATCCATCTTTTTTGAGAGTTTCATTCGTAATTCTACTATCTATATTAATAGTGATCATTTGGGAAAAATTGATTCAATTCTTGCTAAGTATTCTGGTGAAATTATTGATAAAGACAAAGAGTATATTCGTAATTGTCTCGCAATTTATACTGTCTTATCTCAAAGGGCAGGAAAAACAAAGACCATTATTCTAGAAGGAACTTCTAATGCCGGGAAAACATGGTTTACAGCAATATGTCGCGGTACATGGAACCATGGCTTTTTTACTGTTGCTCAGTCTAATTCTGAATTTTGTTTTGATGATTGCGTGGACAAGGAGATTATCATCGGGGAAGAAATCTACTGTGACTTCAAAAATGTTAATTTGATAAAGTTAATGTGAGGGTAATATATTTTTCAAGGTGTCAAGGAAAAATGATTCTAAATCCTCTTTACCGAGATGCTCATGTATCATCTCCAACAACCATCCAATTTGAAAATATGCCAGTGAACACGAACTAGCTCTTAGAAATAGGTCTTTATATATTAAAGTAGATAAACCTTATGTGTTCAACAGTAACATTGATGTATTTTCTAATGTAAAATTTTTAAACGATGTCAAGTATGATTTTTTTAATAAATTGTTAAAGTATTTTTATTATTAATATTATTATTAATATTATTATTATTACTATTATTATTATTATTATTATTATTATTATTATTATTATTATTATTATTATTATTATTATTATTATCATCATTATTATTATACTATATATAAAACAAAGCAATAAACTAAAAACTAATATGTATTGTGAAACTACAAATGTTTACAGCAGCCTAAAAATATTCTAACACTATGGCTACAATTACTGCATATTATGTTTGTAAACGATGTTTTAGGCCTTGATTGAATCACACTGCCGTTTGAGTGTATCATCGACAAATTAAAAAAATAAATTAGATTAATATAAACATTAAAGTACTTTTTCAGAAACATTTTGTCATATAGTTTATTATGAAAGTAGTGAATTTTAATTCTTCTCTTTACTGCATCCATGCAGCAGTCAGTAATTGCTTCTGGATAGAACAAACTAATGTCGTTGATGCAAAAAATTCTCGGCAATCCTCGTGGTATCATGGCAACAGAATATTTAATATTGACAGCATTTTCAAATGCACAATCAATTAATCATAGAAATTCACAGAATCGCATCCTGATATGTATTGAGGAGATGCCGATAACTCCCTGTCAACCAATCTAGGGACTTTACGTAATTGTTCACTCGATGCGTCAACTCGCAAATTGGACAAATGTGCCTTACACACATCGGCACCACTCTCGTCTGAGCCTCTTTTGTTGTATACACGGTTGTCTGTGCTCTGTTTCCATCCGGTACAGGTTGTCGATCTCTTCGATCAACACTTGTACTTCTGCGCCTCCGATGTATTGACGGAATTGAGGTGTCAGATTCATCAGGTTCATGGAAAAGATCGGATTGTTGAGAAAATACCAGATCGAAATTTAAGTAAAAAAAAAAAGGACAACCTTCAAATGTGGAGTTGATAAAAACCGGAAATTAAAAAGAACGCTTTTTTAGAATGTCAAAAGGGGAAAAATCCGAATATTCAACGTTATGAAGATGACGAAGATTTTTCATGAAATTCAATCAATTAATAATTTCACGGTTTTTATATATTTCAAAAATATCCATCGAAACTCTAGATTTTTGTGAAGAAATAACAACAAATGATTTACATAAAAGATAAAATTAATTAACTTTTTACAGCATTTCTAATATACCAATTTCAAATGTGGAGTAGTAAAAAGAGAAATTAGCTTAAATAAAATAATTTTTAATAGAACCAAATATGATATCACAGACTTTTATGAACGAGAGGATCAAATCTATTGGGCTTAGAGGGATAATTTTCGATAAATCTTGAGGCTGGTTTAAAAATGGGTTTGGGTTGAATTTTTTAAACTAGCTTAACAATGCTTACAACCAACAAAGTTAATACGGAAAGTTAATGTGGATTTCCACAATCAATTACTACAAATAAGCAAAGAGTGTCAATCAATCAAATCAACCTGGATCTAACCGGGACGCGTGAAGAAGTTATACCAAAAGATGAACGTAGCTCAACATGGCTGGCGAGAGAAACAATTGATAGTGCAAGATCTACACACTCAAATTCGTGGATTAGAGTTAGCGTTAACTGCCAGTCAGAAGGGCAACGCAGTTACCAATCCCCTAGTTTTCGCTGTAATTATATTTCATGTAATTACCCATTCACCTTTATGTAGCACTCACGGATTACAAATTTTTATTTTTCATCTTTACCTAATTTAGAATATGAATTATTTTAATGAATATTTAAATGCATGCAATCATCATTGCATTGTGGAATTGAACCAAATTCCCGAAGAAAATAATAATTGCCAAATAAATCGTTATGAGGTTTTAATGAATATGGGCAATAATCTTCGAATTCGCTGCAACATTTATTGCAGGTATTTCACGAAACGTGGCTTTAGGAGCCACTATAATCGTAATCTTTTATTTCA
Organism: Schmidtea mediterranea; assembly: GCA_022537955.1. Taxonomy (NCBI): domain Eukaryota; kingdom Metazoa; phylum Platyhelminthes; order Tricladida; family Dugesiidae; genus Schmidtea; species Schmidtea mediterranea. Next base: position 321,045,608 of record CM039679.1, on the reverse strand, counting down.
ATTTATAAAATTATTAATTTTTCAGATCATTTCAATAACCCACCGATCGATGTACCTATGATTATCCCTGGCGGAATGATTGTTATTATTTATTTTAATTTTTAGAATTTTCTAATGTTTAGACCATGAGAATGAGCCCCCACAAGCAGCAAATGGCGGTATGATTATTATTTACTATTATTAGTATATTTATTATTATTTATTGTAAATATTTAGAAAATGAAAATGCGCAACCACCAGCTTGGGCGGAAGAAATGATGGCGAATATTAATGCCAGATTTGCTGCTCTGAACGAGCAGTTTTGATCAACATGGATCAATATTTTAGAATACGCTGCAGTCAGTCCTTTATGTAGGAGTCACGAATTACAAATTTTTTACAAAGATTTTTCATGAAATTCGATCAAATTAATAATTTTACGCTTTTTATATATTTCAAAAATATCCATCGAAACTCTAGATTTTTGTGGCTGAAGAATAACAAAGGATTTAAATAAACTTAGAAATAATTACCTTTTTACAGCAATTGTAATTTATCTGGAGGAATCGAAGCATGAAAACCTTCAAAATTGGAGTTGAAAAAAAACGAAAATTTAAAAGGACGCTGTTATAGAATATGGGAAGTAGACAAAATCCGAATATTCAACGCTATGAAGATGTCGAAGATTTCTCATGAAATTCAATCAAATTAATAATTTTACGCTTTTTATATATTTCAAAAATATCCATAAAAACTCTAGATTTTTGTGAATGAAGAAATAACAACAAATGATTTACATAAAAGATAAAATTAATTAACTTTTTACAACATTTGTAATTTACCTGGAGCAATCGAAACAAGAAAACCTTCAAAACAATTATTTAAATAATTATAATATGAATGTATAAATTGAATATCATTTAGAGCAGTGTATATCAACAGCAGACCAAAACAAACTTTAATTATGACTAAAATATAACTTCATAATGAACTCTAGACAATTGGATAACAAATTTACGATATTCAATATTAAATAATTATTGTAACACTCTGGGAGGAATTGCGCGCCTTCAAAAAACTTATAATTTACCACTTCTAATTTATTTCTAAGCTTGGATTTGATTGAATTGAATATTCGCTATAAATAACTTTTGAGCGAATACCCCAGGAGAATAATAATTGTCCAATAAACCACCATCAAGTTTTAATGAACATGGATAATCATTTAAGAATACGCTGCAACATTTGTTGCAGATATTTTACAAAACGTGGGTTTAGGAGCCACTATAATCGTTCACGGATTCCAAATATTTATTTTTCATCCTTGCTTAATGATAATTTTTTGGATCTAATTTTTGTTTCAATATTAAAATATAACCTTAATTCATTTTAAAATAAAATATGAATTTTTTTAATGAGTTTTCAAATGCTGTCGACCATGGATGTATTGTGCCATTCAATCAAATCCCGATTGAGAACAACATTTGTCCAACCAATCATTACTAACTTTTGGTTAATATGGACAATTGGTTAAGAATTCGATGCAACAATTTTCCATCTCAACATTATCTATTAAATTAACGTTATGAAAATCGAACTAGGAGAATTTGCTGCTGTTTATCAGCGTTTTTTCGATGAACTTCATGCGAAAACGAAGCAGGAATTAAGAGAATCGTTGTGTGGCTCTCTTGTGGCTTCTGAAGATATACCTGTTTTCCAGATTAATGAAAGATTTCATGCATTGGAACGAAGTAATGAGCTTCTGAACTGTAAGATGGATTCTATTGTTAATACTTTAAATTATCTTATGTCTGGTTTGAATGGTAATTTTGACAATAATAATAAATTTAATTGTATTTGTAAAACTAATCATGTTAAAGAACCTCTTTCAACTGTTAAGACTGATCTTGTTAGTGAACCACATTCAGCTCTTTTTTTCAACCAATAATTTATCTATAAGTTTAATAAGAAAAGATAAATAAAAGATGAATAATGTTGACCAACAGTTTGCTCCCCAGAACGAACAGAAAGCTGCAATAAACGAATAGAACGCTGCACTATCAATTTCCGATAATTACAAGAAAGTGATTTAACTATGAACCATATAAGCTTTGCCAGTTTCCAACGCAATATATTCCTCTGCAAGCCACAGCGAAACCGCGGCCTCTAATCGCTATGTCATGATTATATGGAAATCGGTGAAAATGATAATACAAAATGAGGAATGTTTGTAAATTGCGAAGCAACAACACCGAATCCACAATTAAGGATATCTCGGAGCAGTTGAATGCGAGTACCTGAGGTACCAGACAAAACGCTACTATAGCGTTAACCTTGTGATCACATGCATGGTTTAATCAATAATGGTCACATTAATTTTCATTGACTGCTAAACTAAATAATTCCCTTCCGGCATACAGATTGACAACAGTTAAAGACATACGTTTGATTTTAACTGAATTAGAAGAAACGAGTTTTTCTTTGAATGATAAATAACAAGTTTTTCCATTATAATTTTGATTATCGATCAATTTTTTTATAAATAATTCCATTCTGGCACACTATAAAATCAATATTTGCTAACTATATTAACATATTCTAAGTTGATATATTGTGACGCGATTTTACCACGAGCATTTTCACCTGAAACCGCCTTACGAACATTCTGGGCTTGTGTGGTAAAGCGATATAAAGAACATAAGCACCCTTGTCACTACATCTCTTGAGGTCCTTTAATCGACGTTTGAGTTGCCTGCTATCAGGAGTTATGTGTCTGCTGACGAATATACCACAGCCCAACAAATTTGGATAATAAAATTGCGACAATGTTAGATTACATGTTAATCTATATATTTCTAAAAGGAAGTTCAAAAGTTGAACCGCGTGTTATTTATGAAAATTAATAGAGTTATGGACCTGCGGAACTTATAAACTAAAACGACCAGCCGAAGATGAAATTTGCAGAGAAATAAGTCCAACGGGAAGAGTGAACTGCTTATTTAGAGGATTATTTTTCATATATATTTACAATATTTAGTTTACGCTAGGACTGGCCGGAATAAAATTGTTGAAATGCAAAAAATAACCATAATTAATATTTACTTATTTAAAATTGACAACATAGCAAATATTAATGAATTATTTTATATTTTAATATAAATAATGATATTAAGACTAAATCAATGTTTTAAAGAAATAGGAAAACAGTGAAACCATTTCCAAGGAAATACTGAATACATTATATTGAAAGAAATTTGTTAATTTCCAAGATAAACGGTTTACAAAGCTATTTATTAGTTAGTAACGAGCTTCAGAGTACGCAGCCATTTCACTTCGTTACTAATATTATATATTTGAGTGATTCTAATGCAGATTACAGTTTCTGCTCACCATTGCTTCTTGTATAATATTATTTGTCAAATAAAATGAATATGAGAATCATGATGAAAAATTTCATATCAAAATAAATAATAATAACTGGCAAATACACTTACTGCCTATATCGAAAAATACAATATATATTAGATGGCAATCGGATTTCATTTTTCCATTAATCTTTCAATGATAGAACTGCAATGGAAGCAAAAGTTTCATAATGCATTTGTGTGGTAAAATATCACTTAAAAAATAAAATTCATAAACAATTTAAAATTTATAATCAATAATTACCAAAAATTAATTTTGCCATCTTGCTTTGATTTGGCATATTAATAAAACAAATTATAAGATTAATTAAATATGAATTTATTTATTTTTAAATTTATTTTTAATCAAATCTAACAAATCTCGCAAATTATTCTTAAACTTAAAACTTTTAATAAAATTTCATAAAGATTTGATTTATAATATATCAAATTTATTCAAAGTTTAAATTCTTTTTTAAATATGAAATTATCCGTAATTGTATTAATCATCATTTATTATTATTATTTTTTAATTTTCAATTTCAAATTTAAAAATTTGGTATTACTTTACATTGGAAATAGTACCAGTTACCATAGTGAATAGAATGTAAATAAAATTAATAACAATCAGATTGTATAGATAAAACTATAGATATTATACATCTAATGATCAGATTACACAAATTTTGTTACTTCAAGATTTTCTAAATTAATAAAATTTCTGTAAAAAGAAAAATTTTTATCAATTTAATAATAACGATAATAAAAGAAAACAATTAATTAGAATGTCACATCACACCATCCTGCACCAAACTCATATTTAATATTAATTTCTACGATGCCGGTTTTCGTGTAAATATCTATTGTTGATCTGCTGACAATAATTCGGTACAAAAGAAAGAAAGAAAAATATTGATGCTCCGGTCATTGTGATTCACGTTAAAATATTGTTTAATCTTTTCGTTTTGTTGAATTAGTTTCGGTTTATTATGCATTTGTTCCTATGCTTAACCCTAGTCGTTCCCGTTGTTATAATCGATTTCTCGACAGGCATTTAAAAAAACAAATATTATATCCCTACTTAGACATCTTACAGATGTCAACCCCCTAGGTTTGGCGATCTACCCGCATTTTACTCATACCGCTCCGACCAACATTGAAAATGGCCGCCACGGTGAATTACGACAGTGTCCTACCCCGTGATCAGTGCAAACGAGGCCTGACCAGACTAGGCAGACACCGAAGGGTGGTTTGTGACCAAGTAACACGTCGACGTCCTGCCAACTTAACGGCCGGAATCGAATATTACTTTGCCATTCCCCACAATTAATGCATCGATATATAAAATTAAATTTAGGGGGACCTGTCGCAGATACTAAAAAGTATCGCGGCCATCCATGATAATGAAAACAATTAAAGTGAATATCCAAAATATATTTAACATAACAATACAATAAACAAAAATTACCTACTGCTAAAGTGCGAATTGATTTCAAAATTTAAAAATGAGATTTTATAAAAATTTTAAAGGTTAATAATTGTGGCAATGGCCATTGTATTTATACTGTTTTCGTGCGTGTGTGCGACCAATCAGCTAATTTCGAATCTTTTTTGGCCATTTTTTCTGGTTTTTTGATGGCTTTTATTTAATTTTATATTTTTCTCTTTTGTTATTTATTTTTCTTAATTCTTTTGTATTAATTTTATTAAATTTGCATTTTTATTTTTTTGCTGATTCTTATTCTGGTCGCCTCCTCCGCCTGTGTATTTTCTAAACCTTATTTTGTAAGGTTTTGGCGGTTTTATACTTTTACTTTATTTTTCCATGTATTTTTCGTGCAAAATTTATTAATTATTTGTTTTAATTAATTATGTTATTTTTTATTTTGTTTTATTTAATGTTTTTATTATATTTTTAATCTCTGTTTGCGGTGCGTGCTTGTGTTATAATAGCCATTCTCACAATTTTTCAACATGACTTTTTCATAGTCATTTTATTTTGTTTTAATGGTGGCTTATAGCCCAACAAACCACTCCCGGGGCCGTTTAATTTGCGCCCCGCAATTTCTCGGTCCAAATTATTATCTATTTGGCCGACATATTCATATACTTATAACACCCAAAACAAAAATAAATATTGCTTTCATACATTAATAAGACAGAGTAAGGTCAATTTACAAATTAAGGAAAATGATCACATAAGGTGATTGGTCTTATTTACATCATGCAGTTTTTCGAATAATTGTTTTCAAATTATCGTTATTAATAGTTATTCACACACATGTATAAATATACAGGTCTATATTTGATTTTACTGACTCGGATCACGAATGTCATCTGGATTTGGTTGCTTTGTTAAATTTTTGATTGTTTCTTTTTGGTTGAGGGAGTTGGTTTCTGGGAGGTTGTAGTAATGAGGATTTATCGTTTGGATTTTTGTGAACTTGATGGTTTGGTTTGGGCTTGGTCTTGTTTGGTGCTTTCTTTGTCTTGTTGGCTTTCGATAGATTTTTACGATTAGGATGATAGATAAGATTATTAAGATTGCGCTGGTCTCGACGACTGCCAGGCTTATTAAGGATATTTCAAGTTGTTTGGTTTCGGGTTTTCTGTGATTTGGTGGGGTGGAGGAGAAGTTGTCAAAGTTAGGATTTCTTCGAGATGACTCAATTGGATTATTTGTTGCAGCAGTTGGGTATTGATATCTTTGCAAGAGGGTTTCATTAAGTTTTGATTTCTGGTTAGTCTGAGTTCGATTTTCATTATTTTTATTCTTCTGAGGGCTTCTGTTTGGTCACGTATCTGCCTTCGATTGTCTCTTAATGAGGTTATCTTTGGGTGTAAGATTGAATTGATGACAAGGGGAATTGCTATTAGGAATATGATCCTGAGCCATTGCATCATCTTTCTATACATTTATTCGTTCGATTAGTGTCTTTCTACAGTTTTATTTACAATAGGAGTTTTCGCTTTAATTTTTATCGTCTATTTCAGGCATGCCTATTAACAATGTTTCGGCTCTCAGGAGACGACTTCTTATTTCGGGAATTATCGCAATAATTTTATCTTTATTTTCTATTACATTTTTCTGTTTCTCGTTAATGTCTCCCAACGCTTGTATCTGCTGTTCGTGATATTGTAATTTCTGATATTGTTTTTCTGCGTACGTTTCAAGTTTCTTATACGCTCGGTTTAGTCTTTTCATTTTATAGTATTTCTTTTTGATTCTTTGGGCTTCTTTTTTCCAATAATCCTCCAGTACATGGTTTGCCCATTTATTTGATAGTTCGCTTTTCAGTTCCTCTACTTTTTGTTCCCATTCCCGATTCAGTTTTAGTTTTTGGTTTAAGGATCTATTTTCCTCCTTTAATTCTCGTCGTTTTATATTTGATACTTGAAATTCCCTTTTTAGTGTCTTTATCAGGTTTCTCGATTGAAACCATTGATTTGTGATACGGTCTATCTCCTGACGTTGTTGCTCTATTGCTATTCTCATATTTTCTATCATCTACTCTTGCTCTTTATTTTCATTTTCTGTCGACTCTTCGATTTTACATTCTCTTGGTATTTGATCCTCGTTTTCCACCTCAATTTTTATTGGTTTATATACATCTTTCTTATTGGTGGTCTCGCTGGTATCTACCTCCATCGTTGTTTCGTTCATTTGTTCGCTCATTTTCTACAATTTTATATACATCATTTTTTTGTTATTTTTGTTATTTTTGATTTTTTATGGGTTTTTGTTTGTTTTATCTTTTTATGGGTTTTTTTGTTTTCTAAATTTTTCTGTTTATATAGTACTAGTTTTTATCTACACTTTTTATTCACAATTTTTATTTACATGCTACACCCGCTCCCTTTCTCTATACATACGTTTCTTGAATTCCTCCACACCCTTCATTACTTGGTGTGATCTGAGGTTGTGGCATAGGAATTAATGGTAACCATACCATTTGAGGTGTATTTATAAACTCGTTGATTCTTGCTTGTAACGTTCTTGAGGTACACAGTTCCTCATCCAGTAAATATGACAATTGGTTGATCTAATCCATTAGATCTTCCACTTCTGCTTCCAGCATTGTCGTATTTTCTCGGATTTTTAATCTCTCAATTTCCGTTTCCATCTCTTTTACTTTTCCTTCAAAGGCTTCCTTTTCGCTATTGCGTAATGCTTTCTGGCGATGTAGTGCGAGATCCCTTTGTTCGCACAACTTTATATCCACTTACATCTCGTTCAGCGCAACTTAATCTCTGTCTCTCTATTTCGACTTGTAAGTCGCTTTGCTCTTTGTCTTCGGTTATCTTCCTCACCATATTTTGTGTTTTTGTTAGCTGATTAACTTTGACGGTGGTGAATTTTCTGAGGTTCTCCTCCCTCCTTTCTTGTAGGTTTAATTTTGCTTGCAGATCTCGGATTTCCTCTCTTTGCTCCTCTATCTGCTCCCACATTTTCCAATCGTCAAGAGGTGTCCATTTCTGTGGTAGCTCCTTTAATTCCTTTACCACTACTTGATACTTTTGTTTCCAGGTTTTCGCCTGTTTCTTTAGTCCCTTTATCGTTTTCTCGCCTTTGTCCATCGCCTTTGACCATTCGGTTATTTGTAGGACTTGTTCTTTCTTAGTGCGTTCTAGTTCTTCTCGAACTCTTATTTGCACGCTCCCTACTTGTTCGATTTGAGCTTGGAGTTCCTCGTTTCGTTTTCCAGCACTCTCGACTCGGCATTAGTAGTACGCGGATCTTGCCACTTGGCTAAGGTATTTTGTGCGCATTTTTTCCAACTCATCCATCTTTCTCAGCAGTCTTTGGCTCAATTCCTCTACTTCCTCCTCTAGTCGACTATTCTTTTGGCTGTTTAGTTCCAACATGACTCTTCCGAAGGTCGATTTTATCTTTTGTTCCTCACATCTGACGTGGAATTCTCTCTTTTTTCGGATGGCTTGGTCTGTTAGACTTCGTTGGTAGGCCGCGTCTATCACCTCTCCAAAGTAATCTATCTTTGCCTCTTCCAACTTGTCTTGTAGTTCTTCCACCTTTTTGTTTAGTAACTCCACCATCATTTTTTCGTGAGTTATCTCTGACTCTTGTTCCTCCACTTGGGTTTGGAGTTTTCGTACTTTTTGTCTTTCTCTTTCCGTTAGGCATCTCGCATATGCGGCATCTATGACTTCGCTATGGTATGCGGTTTGTCTTTTTGCACCTTCCCATGCTTCTTTTGCTACTCTGTTACTCAACTTTTGGACTTCATTTTCCAATTGGTTATTGTTTTGGTTCACCAATTCTAACATTACTTTCCCATAGCTCGTCTTCCAATTTTGTTCCTGGCTACTTTTGCATACTTCCTTTAGTTGGATTAATTGCTCTTCCTTTTCGTGGGTTTTCTTTTCTCACCATTCTGCCTTTTCTCGTAATTTCTCGGTTTCGGCTTTTTGGATTGTTGCTGTTTGTTGTAGTACGTAGCTTCGCTTTTCTTCTTGGATACTTTGCTCTACTTTTTTATTCACCAGTTTTTCAAATTGCTCTATCCCTTCCTCGTATATTTCTTTTATACGGCACATTACGTTGTTACTTTGCTTCGCGTTCATGTCTTCTTGGTTGTCTTGCTTATCATGTATTTGCTGCCACATCATTTCGCATTTTCTTGTTTCGACTTTTATTCTATTTATTGCTTCCATCTCCTCGTTCTTTATTAGTATCGCTTTACCCGTCTTATCGTTCATTATTTGCATCATCATCATGACTGGAAGGTCGGTTCTCACTTCAATGTTCATTTCTTTGATATTCATTTTTTCTATAATTACAAATTACAATTAACTTCTGTAGTTCGCGGTGGTTATTGTCTTTTAATTTTACGCAAAGTTATTTTACTGTTTTATGGGTTCTATTTTTACATTATATACATATATAGATATTTGTACTTATATACACTTTACACTGATCGACACACTTAATCCGTTTTCCATACCCCCGTTCGTTCTACTGATATTTTTACAAATAACGTATCTTCCTTTACGTGGCTCTACATAACTTCTTGTGTGGCCATTCTTGGTGCTCCAGTAGCGGTTCCTTCGTTTGTTGTTGGTCTACTATGGCATGACCCTCCTGCAGGCTTGTATGTTTCTGCTAATATATGGTTTGCACATAGTATTGCTAGCGTCGTTTTGTTGCTAAATGGCCATAGTAGTAGCTCATCAAATTCTCCTTTAGCTATTGCAAAAAATACGGATATGTGTGTACCTTTTCCCAAACCGTCTCCGTCTAGATACACTCTCAATTTCATTTTGCATCCATTTTTCCATGAATAGAACGGTTGGCTCGTTATTGATACCTGCGTTCCGTCTCTTGCTTTCTGCCATTTTTCGGTGAAGTCCGTAATCTTCCATATGTATGGTGTTACTGGCAATTCTCCAGCGGTAGGAATCAATTTCATCATTTTTTCGTACTGTTCCTTCATCTCTTTCATTATTTTCTCCATAACTTGTATGGTTTCTGTCGTTTTTTGCCTTGCTAGTTCGAACTCTTCTCTGGTGTCGAAGATTTCAGTCATTAAGATTTTGTGGGACTTTACTTCGATTTCTATCTCGTCGATTTTCTGCTTGTTATCGCTTATAGCTGTCATCCAGATTTTTGTGTGTTCTTCGCTTTTTATTTGTAGATGTTGGGACATCTCTCCGTTCAGGGTTTTTTCTTCGCACCCCCATTTCTTTAAAGGACATTCTATTTTTCTTTTGCTGCATTTTTTCCAATGTTCTTTGAGTTCTACCTCTTTTTCTACTCCATATTGGTTTGGACATATTCCTCTGAAATATTTGCACACTTTTTCATCTTTTACGTTTGTATGTTCAGTTTGTATTTTTTTCCGCGTTCCGGTTCTGTTGCAGTGTTCGCATTTTATTCTCTTTTCTTCGCACGTTTCGTCGTGGTGTCTTTCCTCTCCTTTGTTCATTAGTTGTTTGCATTGTTTGCACGGCTCCCTTTCATACTCACATTTGTCTATATGATAGCTTGCGTCCTTAATTTTCCCTTTCCACTCGCAGGGTAGGTTTGGGCAGTTTATTTTCATTGTGAGTATCTCTTTTGTGGTTGCTCGATCTTCTCGTGTTTCTTTTAAGGATTCTATCTCTATTTCTCCGCAATCTGGGCATGGTTTTGGTCCGTTTAATGTTAGACCGATTATACATTCTGTACACAAGCTACATCCACATTCCGTTTGTCGTGGTTCTTTTAATAACTCTGTGCACAACCCACATCGAAGTCTGGCTTCTATTTTTATTTGGGTTGTTTTCGGGTGATTTCGATGATCTCGTTTATTTCTGTTGTAGTTGATTCTCGATTCATTCTCTACAATATATACATTTAGTTTTTTGTTTTCTTCTTACTGTTATACATAGAGTTTTTACGTATTTTTTGGTTTTTTGTTTTCTATACTACTTTATACATTGATTTTTTATTTTTTTTTTATTTTTGTATTTTCTTTCTACTTTATACATTTCTACTTTTCACGTATCTACACTCTTTTGTCTTCTTTTCATTCTATACTACTAGATGAGTCTGGTTCCGGTCTTTCTTCTTCGTGATTTAGTAACCATTCGGTCCAGTCTTCAGGTTGCTCGCCTTCTGTTGTTTGCGTTAATCGTTCTAATTCATTTCTTTGCCACTGATTCTGTGTTTTTAATATTTCCATTTCTCTCTCCATACTGTTGATTTTCCTCTGTTGTTCTTCCACGTTCGTAAGGTGGTAGAAATTGGCATTAAGAGCTTCTCTTAAGGCTACTTGACTTTCTGCCCACTGCTCTTGTAACGTATTTACCATGTTTGTTAACGTGTTACATTGTTGTTTCCACATCTCCGTTATTGCTTGTTCATTCGTGTTCTCGTTGTAGTGTTGATTCATTTCCTTAATGGTTACACTCGTCATTTCTTTTCTCATTTAATTTTAAATGTTAACAAAAATATAGGGTTATATATTATACATAGCGCAGTTGTAATACTAATATACATATATTTTATACATTTATATACACTCATATGCCCGTTATCTATACACGTTGAAGTTTATGAGGGGTTTCCACCTGTTGGAACACCTCCTCCCACCGCTTTTGTTTTCTCAAGTCGTTTTCTTGTTCGCTGGTTTCTATTTTTATTATCCACGTTCGTTCTTGTAATTGTAATTCATAGTTACATCGCTCTATTCTTGGCTGGTTTATTTGCCTTGGTTGTTTTTGTTTTCCGATGGTTTTTAGTATCCATAAAGCTACAACTATTGCGGTTGACTTATCACTCCACTCATGATCCAAATGGTTCGTATAAGGCATGGTAGGTTTCTTGTTCCTTCCGTGTCGTTTGTCGTTGTCTTTTCGATTCTTTGTTGTGCCTTTTTTGACTTTTGGTTTTTCCTTATCACTTCTAGTATCTTTTTCATCTGCTCCTCTAAGATGTATCTTTCTTCTTCTTTATCTTTGGTTTCGTTTTCTTTTTTTGTGGTATCTTTTTCCTCCTCTTTGTACGTCATCGTGGTAGTTCCATGTGTTTTATTTTCGATTTCATCTTGCTGAGGACACTTTAGTACGTTTAGTTTTCTCCATACGCATACTGAATATCTTGTTTTTGCAGTTAGGTGATTTATCTCCTTTAGATTGTCTACTTTAAGTTCGTGGAATTGACATTATAACATCTCGTTTTTCTCGCTTGTCATTTCTTTCAGGCATAGTCGTTTCAGTAGTACCTGCAAATTTTTTGTGATTATCAATTTTCTTCCTCCGGTGATGATTCCTTGTTGGTCAAAGTCAATTACTGTTGTTACATGTCCGACTGCCCATTTGTTTGTGGTCTTCCCTATTATTGGTTCTATCTTTTCCGTCGTACATTTTGGGTGTCTTATTCTTGGTCTGAATATGCAGATTCTGTAGGTAGTCTGTGGTTTCAATCCTCGTAATAATAGTTGATCTCCTGGATTTATTGCGATTCCTTGACATTGTCCTGTTCCTTTACCGTCCTCACCGATTTCTGCTATGCATATTTTGTTCACTTGGTGGGTATATATTTTTATCAATTCGATGTTGTCATTGGTTGTTTTTATTTTATTTGTTTCCCATTCTGAAGGTTTCATTTGTTTTTTGTTGTAATCGGTTACCATCGTTTCTTGTTTTATAACTGTTTCCTTGGTTATGCTCATTATTCTTTTTGTCGTTGGCTGCGTAGTTTTGTTCGTTGGATTCCCTAGCGATTTTCTCATTACGCATCTTGTGCGTTTCTTGTCTCTGTAGATGCATATTCGATATCTTCGTAGGGCTTTTATTCCTTTTATATATATGGGATCTCCTGGATTTGCTATTTCCTTTTCGCATATTTTGTTTCCTATCCAGTTACGTTCGATTCTTGTTATGCACACTTGGTTTATTGCTTGCCCACTGATGTTTGTTATCTTTAGATAGTTGATGTTCATTATTATATCCTCTCTGTCTCTTCGGTTATCGCTTAGTCGGTACTGGGCTACTGTTAATTTCCACGTTGTTAGAACGATAGATATTGCTAGGATATTATTTTTCCAATTTAATTCTGTTTCTGGTAGGCATACGGTTCGTTTTCCATAATTTGAGTTTTTGTTTTCGTTTTTATTATTTTTGTTGTTTTTGTTGTTGTTAACCCTGTTGTTGTTTCGTTCCTCGTTTTCTCTTTTCGTTTCTTGATTCTTTTTCTTGTTTTGGTCATTTTGATCCTTGTCTTCGTCATCCTTGTCTGTCTTGTCTTCCCCGGTGTTCGCACAAATGTCGTCCTCGACATTGATTTTCCTTATCAGTGCTTTGTATGCTGTTATTACTTTATCTCTCGCTTTGATTAATTCATCCAGAGATTTTCTTTCTTCTTGTATCATCGTTTTAGCGGTTTGCCAATTTTATACGAGGTCAATTAGCTCTGTTTTTCCGTTTCCAATTCTTTTTGGTTCTTTGAAGTTGTCGTTGAATTTAATTTCTTGCCGTTCTAGCACCATCATAATTATTTTCGGGTTTCCTTCCTTTATTATTAGTTTCTTGAGTAATGCATTTTCTCCTTCTTCATATCTTTCGTTTATGTCTATTGCGTACTCCTCGGTTTTCGGTATTTTCCAGTTTAATAGGATTTTTATCGCTTCTTTATTTCGATAGATTGTTCTCCATGATAGTTGTCGGGTGTCTGCACATAGCTCCTCTATGTCTCTTCTTGTTGCGTTTTCTGTTATGAATTTTATCATCAACATGTTTGGTTCGCCTGTTGCTAGGTCGAGTACGCTACTCCAATCGTCTGATCTTTCTGTTAATTCCGATCCGGTTCTTATTAGTTCTTGTATTACTGAAGTTTTTATTCTGGATAAGGCGGCGTACATTAAAGCTGTTTTGCCGTTTTTTCCTCTTCTATTTGATTTTTCTCCGCATTTCTCCAGTAATTTTATGATTTTCAAGCTACGTCTATCCTGTTGTTGGTGTATGGCTGTATGCAACGGTATCATTCCCAACGGCATTGTCAAGGTAAAGGCTCTTGGTAACTTTCGCATTATTAGTTCCGTATCTGGGTCATCTCCGTCACCGATTGCGTAGGATTGTACTATTATTCCCAATCTGGTAAGTATTTGCGCTCTATTTTGCAATCCGAATCTTGCGGGCATTATTTGTCTTGCTGTGCGTACTATCTCATTCAATTGGTTTCTTTGCGTTTGCCGTACTTGTTCGAAAACTTCTCATTTTACTTTCTTGCTTGCTAATGTTTGTCGGATATTTCGATTAGCTCGCAGATTATATATGATTTTCTGGTAGACCCGTTGGATATAGCTGAATTGACTCATTAGGTTGGAACACTGGTGTAATTCCCATGCTTTATAATGCTCTTTATGCCGGAACTCTCTTATCAGTTTGAACAATTGTTGTTTTTCTCTCATTACTTGTTGTCCGGTCCCACTGAAGTTGGTTAACAACAGGTCTCCTCTTTTGATTAATTCGTATACTGCTTCCAAGGAATTGTATTGAAATAATGCTAGCTTGATGAACTCGTTTTTTCCTTGCTCGTAAGTTTGGTTGGTATTTATTGCCCATTTCCCATTATCCGGTCGTTTCCATTTGATCAATCTTATTGCCATCTCCTGTTTATTGCATTCCAGTGCAACTCGAAGTAGTTCGTGTAGATCTTCTAGGTTATCGATGTTTTCTTTGGTGATATTTCCCAGCATTAATTCCAAATTTTTTGGTACGTTTGTCAATATTACAGAATTCAGTGCTGTGGCTCCTTTTTTATCCATTGTTATATCTGCTCCCGCTTCTAACAGTTCTTTGATTATCTATGTTGGAGTGTCTTTCCTTGCTGCTATCATTAGTGGGGTTTCTCCACTTTCGTTTTTTACGTCGATTGATTTTCCTATTCGTTTCCAAACGTTGATGATTTCTTGTGTTCTTTCATGGTTATTGGTGTTGATGATCGTATGTAGCGGTGTGTTATTCTCTTTATCACCTATGGTTAATAATATTGGCCATTTGGTCATGATTGTCGTTATATGTTCGATATTTGATTCATCATGTTTATATCTATCAACTATTCTCATCAATCCTCCTAATATCTCGATGTCCCTTTTCTCTCTTGTCCATTCTGGTAGTAACGCTTTTGCTTCTTTAACAATATTCTCTGCCGTTTCGGGCTCTAATTTCCCTGAATGGTGATCTCCCCATTCCTCATCGTCATTTTCTTGATATTCGTCTTCATCATATTCATCTGCGTCTAAACGGTCGAAGTTTTGATTTGTAAATCTCATCATACATATTCTTGCTGTCTGTGACCGCGTTGTTATACGCCTTTCCTCTGGTTGGGATGTTATCGTTTTTGGTATAGCTTTACATCTGGCTACGTTTACGTATATTGGTCTTGTGAATGGGCTGTTTACTAATTTGACTCTGACATTGGTCTCGCTTGCGTATAATATTTCATATGGTCCTTTTCCATTTCGTTGTAGTTTCTTTGTTGTTCCGGGTATTAGTTCGGGTGTTTCAATAATTACCCAATCCCCAATACTGAAGGTGTGTGGCTTTACATTTCTTTTCTGATCGTGTAGATCCTTGTAACTTTCCTGGTTGAACTTGATATTCAGCCCTGCCGTTTTCCAGATTTCTTGCATTCGTTCTTTGAATTTCGTGATGTAATCATCTTCCTCCATGTATTGTGAAGTTGGTGGCTGATATTCTAAATCCATCGGCATGTTGCATTCTCTACCATACATTAATTTGAATGGACTCATTTTTGTCGCTGAGTGAATCGACATTCTATATGCCATTAAACACAGGTTGATATATTCATCCCAGTCTTTCTGGTATCGGTCTACATAATTCGATAACATTTGTATTAATGTCCCGTTGAATCTTTCGGTTAATCCATTACACTATGGATAATATGGTGACGTTCGTAACTTGGCTATCTTGAAATAGTTTGTTACTTCCTTCATTATCTCGCTCATGAAGTTTGTCCCTTGATCTGTTAGTATCTGCTTTGGGGTTCCGTATCTGCAACATATTTCTTCTACTAATTTTTGTGCAATTGTTTTGGCTTTTTGATCCTTCATTGCAAATGCTTCTGGAAATTTGGTTAGGTAGTCTGTGACCACTAGGATGTATACATTCCCGTTTAATGTTTCAGGCAATGGTCCTACTACGTCCATTGATATCATTGTCATTGGTTCTGCTGATACTGGCATTGGTTTTAACGGAGTTTTCCATTTTGATCCCGTGTTTCTTCTTGTTGCACAAGTTAAGCAATTCTTTATCCAATCTTTTACTGCTTCTGACATGTTCGGCCAAAAGTATTTTTGTTTTATTCTGGCAAGCGTCTTTTTTGCTGACATATGCCCTCCCAATTTACCGTCGTGATATTGTATTAACAGATCTTTGCGCCTATTTTCTGGTATAACCATCAGTCGTTGTTCACCATCTGCTATTAGTAACCATCTCTTTTCTATCAGATATCGATGTCGATGTTTGTCCATATGTTCCTTTAGTTGTAAATCGCTTTCGTATACTTCTGGTTTGCCGGTTCTGACGTATTCTATTATCAATTTTAGTTCTGGGTCCTCTTGTTGATCCTTCATCAATTGTGAGAAGTCAATGTCTTCGGCGATTATTGCACATATCCGTCTCACTTCTTCGTCCATTAAATCCGGAAAGATGAATCTGGACATACAATCTGCATTTGCATTTGCTTTTCCTGCTTTAAATTTTATAAACGGGGAATATTCTTGCAACTGCATCGCCCATCTCATAAGTCTACTGGATGCTTCCTTGTGTTGTCCCAACCACACTAGCGGTTGGTGATCCGTCGTTATATAGATCTCATGTCCCAATAGCAGGTATTTAAAATGTTTGATGGCTTGAATGATTGCCAAGGCTTCTCGTTCAGTGACCGGGTAGTTTTTCTCATGTTTTTTGAACGTTTTACTATAATAACCGATTACTCGTTTCTTTCCCTCATCGTCTAGTTGACCTAGTATCGCACCTGCGGCGTAACCACTTGCGTCTGTTACTAATAGGAACGGTTTTTTGAAATCTGGGTGTACCAAAATTGGTGCTTCGATTAGCTTGTCTCTTAGCGATTCAAAGGCGAGTTGTTGCTCTCGTCCCCATACAAATGATGTATCTTTCTTTACTAATTCTTGTATTGGTTTTGCTACTCCAGCGTAGTTTTTGATGAATTTTCGGTAATATCCGCATAATCCTAGGAATTCTTGTATTTGGGTAACTGTCTTCGGGGCTGGACAATTTTTGACTTTCTCGATGTTTCTTGGATCGGGTTCTTTCCCCTTTGCTGATACTATATGTCCCAAAAACGTCACTTTTTCTTTTGCCCAATCGCATTTTGATGGCTTCAATTTTAATTTCCATTGTCTTAATCGGATAAATACTCTTTTGATATCTTCCAAATGTTGTTCAATTGTGCTTGAATATATTAGTAGGTCGTCGATGTACACCATACACTGTTTTATCCCATGCGTATTGAAATTCATGCATCGCTGAAAAGATGCTGGTGCGTTTGTTAATCCGAATGGCATTTTCCGGAATTGATATAGATCTCTGCCGATGGTGAAGGCTGTTTTCTCTTTGTCTTCATCTTTAACTTTTATTTGCCAATATCCACTTTTCAAATCAAGTGACGTGAAGTATGCTGCTCCTTGAAGAGTTAGTAGCATTTCATTGATGTCCGGTAATGGGTATGTATCTCTTTTTGTTACCGCATTCAGCTTTCTGTAGTCTATGCAGAATCTTTGTGATCCGTCTTTCTTTTTCACCATGACAACTGGAAATTGCCAAGGTGAACAGCTTGGTTCTATTACCTTTGCCTCGAGCATTTTTTGTACTTCTTTTTCTGCCACCGTTTTTTGAGCTTCTGCTAACTTATATGGTCGTAAGGCGATTGGTGTTTCATCTGATAGCGGTATTGCATGTAGGGTTACATCACATGTCCCTAAATCTAGATCTGATACTGCGAATATATCTTGATATTCCATTAGTAATTGTTGTAGTTGCTCTTTCTCATTTTTGTTCAATAACGTACTGTCTATTGTCCATAATGCTTCGGCTGTCTCACCTTCTTTTTGTATTTTTGGTAGTTCGATGTCCATCATTGGCGTCAGTTTTCCCAACTTTTCATTTTCGTATATTATTTTATCTTTCTCGTCAAAATTTGTGATGTTGATTGGTAATTCGCCGTTTTCGTTAATCTCTACGATTTCTCGCGCTAGTGGTAACTCTCGTCGTTTTTCGAATTTTTTACTCGGTTCGAATATCATTTCACCAGTAACATCTCCATCTATTCTAATATAACATATCATTTGTGATTTTGCTGGCACCACTATTCTTTCCGAACATCTCACAATAGCATTCATGGTACAGATTTTTCCCGTTTTATCTTTCAGACACATTGTTCCTAAATCGATGACAATCTCTTTGAGTAGATCTGGCATTAAATCCGTTCCGATTTAACATGGTACACTTAATTGAGGTATCACTGCCAAATAAGTATCTATTTCGTTATCTTGATATTTCAACGTTGTCCACCATCTCCCCATTACGTTGACTGTCTCTTTACTGCATGCGATCACGTGTACTCCGGTTGGTTCAATATCTCTCCAAAGATGTCTAGGTATTTCGCTCAATAATATTGCTGAGATATTTGCTCCAGTATCTATCATTGCTTTTGTCTCTTTCCCGTTTATTCCAATCACGATGGTTAGAGCTGGTCCTGCTGGTGTATACAATGCTGCTATTGTTCTCACATCGACGTCCTGGTCTACACTTCGAGTTCGTCTTGAGGATACAGGATTTGTTACTTCCCAGTTGGGATTATATAACGTTGATTATACATTTGCCTGTGGTAATATTTGCGTTCACATTGTCATTGCTTGGGTTCGTGATTGTTTTACTGGTTCCCCGTATCGTAATTTTATCATTGGTTCTGGTATCCATGCATTAGTTTTTCCACTGTCCCAGTATTCAGGTGCTTTGATCATTGCTGGCGCGTTTCCGCTATCATTATTATCCTCATCATTGTCGTCACTATCGCTGTTATTTCTCCTATATTCTTTGACTCTTTCCCACATACTTTTTCTACTTTTCTTGAGTTCTTCTCTTGCTTTCTCGTCGTACAATGCTTTCCTCAATCGTTTGCCAATTTCTTCATCGGTTCCTTTTATCTTGGTCAGTATTCGCATTAATCGTTTTATTTTATGGATATCTTTTGAATGACCATGCAATACCATTGTTTTTGCTAGAAATGGTAACACTCCAACTACTAATTTCCAATTTACTCTTTTTTCTCTTTTATAGATATCAAAACAGGCCAGCATTTGCGTCAGTATTACTCTAACAATCTGAATTATCAGTATGATACCCAAAATTCCAGCCATCATTTGTCCGAATACCAGGAATCTTCCCCACATTGCTTTCATCATGTTGGTTGTTGCTAATTGGAAATGTTCTGGTGACAGTAATAATTCGTAGTCTGGCTTTTGTTCGTAGTTCGTACCGCCTGTTATTGTTACGATATTTGATATCACAGATTCTCTCCTTGCGGGAAATAAAAGGTTTTGTCTTGCCGCTTCTAGACTCTCTTGTGAGTATATACCACTGTTCACTACATCTAATGGTCGAAATTCTTGTTCCGTTGTTAATTCCGTTAATCCAAAAATTCTTGGTTCTGCGACTGGTATTCTTGTTGGGAACATTATCCATTTCCCATCTGTTTGCTGGAATAATGGTCCATATGCATTGCTGCAATTGTAGTAATTTGGTTTAATAGACAGTGGGTTCATCATTTGTGTCACTGGTTGAACATATCTGATTTGCTTCTTGTAGACCACTTCTAACTCATTTGTGCATTTTCCTGGTGGCGCGGTTGATTTTTCTGGTACCATCGCAAATGTTTTCTCGCATTTGAATATATACATAACTTCTCCTGCTATTCTCCCGAAATGACCTTCTTGTAACGGTAATAATGGCATTGCACTATCTGGATTTGTTATTGCTACCGCTAATTTTGTCTTCAGAATTTCTTTATTTAGTTGGCAATCGTTTCGTATCAAATCGTGGTACACCTTTTGCAGCGATTCTTGTCCTTTGTGGTATAGGAAATCCATTTTGTTATTCATGTATAGATATAGTTTAACTTCATCTTTTGCAACCGTGACTATCCCCTCGTCTAACATTTGCCTGGCTGCATATAGTCCTGGATAATTTGTGGCATATACCATCTTTCCGCACTTCTGAACTACTTTTCCTTTAATAAATCGCATTCCCATTTCATATTTCGTTGTTATCAGTGCTGGAGGTGTCAATTTCGTTCTCAACGGATGTGATCTGGTTCTGGCTTTGACTCGCCCTTCTTTCAGAATTATTTTATTTACGTCATTTATCTGTAGTTCCTCTGCATCTTCCTCGAACACTTCCCTCTTACTTCGTCGAACATTGCACTTTTCAGGAACTGCATCCTACATTTGTGGACGTTTGTCTGATATATTATCGTTGAAGCACCGGTTTTACATACTGATTCTGTTGCTTGACACATTTGGTTTGACTTCATTATTTGAGTTGTTCCATCGAATTGAGCTTCGTATTCTTTTAACTCCACCGTATATGTTTCGATTATCACCACTCCCGTTACTAATTCTCTTTTGATCGTATACTTCCCTCCTTGACAGTCTCCGGATGCTGAATTGATGGTTCCCGCAACGAATATGCTCTGTACTCGTATGGTTCCACTTCTTCCTTTTAATATAACACCATCTTTTAGTTTCATTTCTCCTCCATTGAACAAATCTTTACACTGTTCTCCCGATACTTGCAATATTTCTCTTTCTGTTCCTGGGTTTATTATTGAAACGTGCGAGTGTGATCCACAATGATATGCAAGTGTTTTCCGCGTAATTGCACATTCTCTTGCCTTTGCTCTGATGAAATCTGATTCTTGATATATATGGTATGTTACTGCTCTTTCGATTGTGGTCAAGTTGTTTGGTATCGCCATTTTACATTCTACGATATCTCTTAGGGAATATTTATCGCCGAGAACTGCCTGATCACAGTCGTATATTAAAAATCCGTTTGTCGCATTTGTACACATTAACCACACCATCATTGTCATCATAAGCGAATGTATACTTGAATTTCTCATTGCAGTATCTTTTATTGGTAATTCGTGTTCGAATTCATTTAATAACGTTTTCAATCTGATGTGCATTGGTTTGATTTGCTCGTTTTTTCGTGGCTTGTTTATGAACTGTCTCCATCCCCCGTTTTGTAGGATATATGGTTCGATTTCTTGTTCTACTATTATTGCTGTGAGTTCCACGTTATTCATAAACTGTTTGTTTGGTATTTTGCTTGTTGCCAGGCTCATTAAGTTGTACATTAAGTATGCCAATGCCACTAATCGATGTTCGTCATTTTCGGTATTTGTTAATAACTGATTAACTATTTGTTTGGCCTCTTCCCACTCTAATTTCATGGTTTTTGTTTTTTCTTTGATTAATTTCGGGATTATGCCCGATATCGTTTACCATAGTTGTTTGGCTTCTTCGCTAGCTCGATTCTTTTGCCACAATCTTCTGAGTGGTTGACTTGTTATTATTAGCATGTCTGCCAGTAATACGCGGATCCATTCTACTCCTCTTTCTTCATCAGGGTGAGCTTTCTTCATTTCGTATGCTACTTTTTCTAATTTGCCTAATCTCGTCATCCACTGTTGTTGTTTTTCTTGATCTCTAGTTTTTCTTTCTTTGTCTTCCACTGCGGTTTTTGGTCGGCCTCTTGGACGTTTCTCCATATCTGTACCCGTTTCTTTTGTCTTTTCGTTCCCTTTTACGTTTGGTATTGTTGTCTTTTGAGTTTCCTCGTGCTGTTGCCTTAGCCATTCGTCCCAATCTTGAATCAAATTGTTATCATCTCTCCCTTCCTGATTCTGTATTATACATTTTTTCATTGGCGTGTACTCTTTATCTTCTATATCGGTTTCGATGGTTACTTCTTCGATTTCTTGCTCATGCCAGTCGTCGTTTTGTTGTTTACTCGTTGATGGTTGTTCGTCTCGCGGTTTCGGTATTTCCATTGGCATACTTATTATTAGTGGTGATAGTTCATCTTCTTCATCTGTACTGTTGTCCGAAATCAATACTTCGTCTCCTTGGTATGGCTTTGGCGATTCGCTTTTATTTTTCCCGATACTGGGTGTACTGATACTCGCTTTTATTGGTTTCTCTTTTATTTCTTTTCTCTTTAATGGTATTCCCAGCGTTTCTGCTATCGTTAGCGGATTTATTTCGTCCATTTCCATTGGTGTCACTCCGATGTCCAGAGTGTTGTCTAAGGATCGTCCATGGAATTGTAGATGAAACGGAGTTTCGTAAGCTAGTTTCTTTTTTACTTCTTTTATCTTTGCCGCTAGGTGCACTTCTAGTTCTTCGGATGTCTCGTCAGGATAATGTATTTTCAATTTGTATTTTCCTTGAGTCTCTTGTGCCCATTCTTGATTTCTCCATTTTCGGATTACTTGGTCGAATACTTCAGGATACCATTCGTTTTTTCGTCTGTATTCCTCAATTTCTTTCACTATCTTTCTTAGGTGTTCTATATTTTCGTTGTTATCTATTATATATTTTGCATGGGTCATCGCTGCTCTTCTCTGGCTTCTGGCGCCTTTTCGCAATATTTCTATTAACTTGGTGTAGTTATCTTCATCTTTTTGTGTTGCTGTTTCGTCAATATCTACTGGCTGGAACCTTTGCCTTTTCATTACGTTTATTTGTCTGGGCTCTGATTCGTTGTCGGATGTTTCGTTTTCTATATCTTTTTCTTCATATGGTGGTGGTTTGTTTTTTGGATAATCTGATTTATCTTGTTCTGGTTGGTCTTCCTCAAATATCCCCTCTTTCATTTCCCATTTTTTCTCTATTTCGTTCCACTCCCTTGTCCAAGGTGTTCGTTTACATTCGCTAGTATCTAATTTTCCGAGTTTTCCTTTCAGATGTATATCTTTTAACCATTGTCGATAGATTTTTATGATTTTCTTGGATTTCTGGTGCCATTTCTCCTCTAATTTGTCCATTTTTTCCCAAGACGTATCTAATCCCCACCGAGCTTCCTCCATTGGTATCACTCTTATTTCTTGATCGTTATCCCAGATTCCAAGCTCGTACAGATATGTTTCATCTTCCTCACGTAAATAATGTTGCAGGTATTTTACTACTACGTCTTCAATCTCTTTTGATGTTTATCTCAAATTCGTTTTTTGCGTCTTCCGCCCATCGTCCAAAATCCGGTATTGATCTCTCCCTTTTTAACATTACACTCGTTGGTCTACCTGGCCATATTAATGCATCTACCAAGTGCATATCAGGTTTTATTAACCAACCACGATGGTATAGATTGTCATTTTTCTTGGAGCTTCCCATTCTCTCCTTGATCCAATAGAATATTTCGTCAGTATTTGGTTGTTTGATCCATACTCGTTCTGCAAAGTTCTGATTCTGATTTTGCTTCGTTGATTGTCGGTTTATGGTTCTCTTGTTTCGATTCTCGCTTTTCACTGGCCGATTTTGCTTCTTGGCTTTCATTATTTCTCGATCTTGCTTCGTTTTCTCTCGTTATTCTCTCTTTGACTTTCTTTAAGAATATCTTCTGTATTCTGCGTTTGTCTGATGGTGTTGGATTTATTATTTGATCGGCCTCGACTTGTCCTTCCCTTTAATTTTCCACTCCAGTTTCGGTTAGCTGGTTTTGTGGCGACTTTTTATGGATATTATAACAGTACTGTTCTTTAACGTCTTTTATCATTCTTAGCATGTTAATTCTAGGTGGATTGTCTTGACTTTGCCGAAACGTTTCTTGTTTTACTCTTTCTTCCTCCATCTGCAACTGTTGCCAATCTTGTACATGTCGTTGACGTGTCACTTCTACTTCTCGGTTTCGCGTATTTTCTACTCTCTGCATCATGTGAATATTCTGCTGTCGTTGGTTTGTCTGGCTCGCTCTCATCATACTTGACATCATGTCTTTTAGTTGTGAAATTTCTTGCATCATATTAACTTGTTTTCCTTGTTCGATAACATTTTGTCTTGGTGCCACTTGCACATAGTTATTATTCCTTGGTGGGCCTTAATTTTGATTGTTTCCTCCTCTACAATCTCTCGCCATATGTCCTTGTCTCCCACATATAAAACAGGTTCTGACCTCACATCGATTCAAATTATGCCCCTTTTTCCCGCATCTGGTACATGGTGCATTCCGAAAGCACTCGTTTTCCCAGTGCCCTGGTTTCCCACAGGTTCGACATTGTTTATTTTGGTTAGCATTATTAGAGTTATTGTAGTTTGGTCGTTGATTGTTGTTGTAGTTCGTATCTGGGCGATTACTGTTTGTTCGTGGTATTGGAGGTTTGAATATCTGGTGCGCGCCTGGTATGAATTGGTTTACTTTTGCACTACTTGCTTCATTTTCCTCTGTTTTAGTTGTCATTGCATTGATCATTGATTCGTCTTGCATTGTTGCAATTTGGGTAGGTAGATGTATTTCTGCTTGGTTTGCTTTTGCTACTGCTTCGTCTAAGGTTGCCAATATTTGCATACCTACTACTGATCTCAATTCTGGTCGTCTTAGTCCATCCACGAATTAGATGGGTTTCTGCCAATTTTACTCCTGTGGCCGTCTTTGCCAAACGTCTTATTTCGCTTGCAAACATTGTATTTGATTCGCCATGCCTCTGTTTTCTACTAAACAGCTCTTGCATTCCTTGATTCGTTAATTTTGCGACTCTGAATGTCGTTGTTAAAAATTCTTTGATCTCGTTCCAGGTATCCAACTTCTTTTTCACCTCTCTCGCTTCTAAGAAGATATCTAGCGCACTATCGCACAAATATAGTGGCATTCGATTTTTCACCATGTCTGGCGACTAATTACATACTTCGACATATACTCCGAAATTTCTTATGAACGTATTTAATTTGCTTGCATTTCCGTTAAACGGTTCTCCGCGAAACTTTTCTCGGTATTCTTTGGCTTGTTCGCCTACCGCTGGTTGTCTTGCATTGGGGTTTTCAATGTCTGCCATGTTGTCTTTTATTAGTTTCTTTTCTACGGTTAATTTGTCTTTGTTGGTTGATTTGAGAACGTCTCCTTGTCGGTTTGTATTTTCGTCTTCTGATTCCACAGGTGTATTGCTTTGGGTTATTGATTTCCTTGTTTCTCGGTTTTCTTTAGCACTTGATCCTTGACTGTCGGTTTCGATATTTTCTAGCGATGTAGCTCTGGTATTTTTCCTTGCGAAGGTAGTTGATATCCCTCTCTTTATTTTCGTTACTGCTGCTCTTTCGAAGTTTTGACTGGCTGAATTTCGGAAGCTGTTTGTTGATCGGAGGATTCGTCTATTCTCAATGATTCCGGTTTACACGGGCGTCCTTGTATCGTTTGATTTTCTTTATTTGTCTTTGGTTGTCGAATAATTCTATCGTTTTCTATCGTAGTCTGTGTTTGGTTGTTGTCGAATACTGGTTTGTTTATCTCCTTGCTTTGTCGTGCGTATTGTTTGTTTGTGTTTGTGAATGCTCTGTTGATTTGTTTGTATTGATTGTCTGACTGCTTTGTTTGTTTTGTTTGCGTTGTATTGGTTGAGTTCTAGAACGAAAAAATGAACCGTGTAGCATAAACCGCTTACACGCCTTCAATCTTTCGAACAACCCCCAAAATAAACACGACAGGTTTATTCCCCCATTTTCGTTTTATTTATCCTTTTAATTCTATCCTCATAATTTGCTCGTTACTTTTTATTACTCCTCTTTATTAGAGTGAGTTATCCCGGTTGTTTTCATTATCTTTCTCAAGGGTCCTCTGACTTTCTTTATTTGACTATAATACCCATAATTATAATATTTTATATTTCCGAGGTTTTATCCCGTTTAGTATAATTCCCATACGTTTTTTTTCTCTATCCCTTTGATTCAATTTACGTCGATTTTTAATTATCTATGTGGGGTAGTAATAATTATTTATATGGTCGTAATAATTATCTATTCATAATAAATCGTTCGGCTATGCCGTTTCCCAAGTTCTATCACCCACCGTATTTTGTTTTTATTCATATCACGCTCCGCATTCCATTTTATTTATCCTTATGTGATTTTATTTTTCCCCTTTTCTCTTTATCTTTTATTGTTTTATCTATCTCCGCTTTGTTTTGACTTCATCTGGCTTGTCTAATCTCATCTTTTATTTTATCATTTCGTTTTCTTATTTTATATTCTCCGCTTTCGTCATTTATTATCGATAATTATCGTTGGCTGGGTCATTTTCGTTTTCTTACTTCTTTCTTTATCTTTATAATCATCATTTGTTATAGTTTTTAAACACATAACTCCTCGTGCACGGATGTTTCCTTGTTCTTTATTACACTAATTTCTTCGATTTCTTCAGTTGAATTTTCCTTTGGCCATTTCCTTTATTTGAGAACTACGCTCTTTAACATAATCGAGAACTATGCTCCGTTGATACGAATGAGAACTATGCTCCTGTAATGCGAATGAGAACTATGCTCCTGTAATACGAATGAGAACTATGCTCCTGTAATACGAATGAGAACTATGCTCCTGTAATACGAATGAGAACTATGTATTTCAATTTTATCTCCCGCCGGCTTCATTTACTTGTGTTATCTAGTTTTCCCTTTCATACTTTTCTCGAGTTCATTGTTTATTTTTCTTGTTATTATTTCTTTAACTTTCTTCTTTAACTTTCTTCCTCATTTTCATTCTTCACTTTTCGTTTTATCATTTTCTTTTTCGCGCGCTTTCTCTTTGCTTCCTCCGAGAGTTTTTCGCCTACCCCCCAAATTAAAAACATAAAACGGCTTTGTTGATCCACCACTGCAACGGCAAGGTGATCAATCTTACCACAGTAGCTTCCCAACTCAGCGAAATCTGTCGACGATTCGTCCTATACTTCTCCTCTGGGTGATCGGTTATCCCCTCCCGATTAGGCATTAGTCGTACTACCTGATGGTAGCTCAAAAAGTATTTTTTCCCTTTTAGTTTTATCATGGATCGTCGGGACACTTCGTCTTTTAATTTTTTATTCATTACTTTTTACTTTTATATCATATATAGTTGTATATTTATATATAGAAATATAGGCTAAGGAAGGGTCAACTACTAAACATTTATTAATTACAATACATTTATCCATAATACACCACTACTTTTTCGTCAATATCAAAGTTACACAATATGCAGACTTTCATTGTCTCTACACATTGTTCGCAATAGCTGAAATGACCACAGGGGAGCATCAGTATTTTTATTTTTCTTAGTTGGCAAATACAGCATTTACGCAGGTATTGCACTTTTCTATCAATTTCACTCTTAATTGCATCTGGTATTTGTTTAACTTGCTGTTCTATGGCATAGAATTGAAGGTTTAGTTCTGCGTTATTTAGTCTTTATCTATACCATTGATATTTGGTTTTTATGTCTACGGGTTGTGTTGGCTGGGTCAATCCTAATGTTATCTTGGTACTTTCAGGGCTTATAGCTATTTGCTCATTTTGTTCTGCCAGTTCTATTTGCTTTAGTTTCCAAGTTAATGTTTCGAATGGGTCCTAGATGATGTTTATGAATTCTTGCACTTTGCTTAATCTATTTTTATACTGTTCCATCTAAAATAATAATAATTTATTAAAATTTTTGCCTTATTTTATTCATTACATATTATTGTTTTATTTATTATTTATTTGCCTGTTGTTCTTATTGTTATTTTTTGGTTGAGTTATTTATGTCTCTGTTTTGTGGCGTCGTTTTATTTTTTCAATCATTCTTAATTATCATACCTCATTCATGCATCATTCGCCATTATGCTATTTAATTATTTTGATTTGTACACAGATATCGTTTCATACTTTTAATTCATCATTATCAATTTTCTTGTCAATCATTCTCATGCTTTTATACTTTTATACATTTATTCATATTTATATTATACTACTATTTATTTTTATTGGACTTTATTTTCCTTTTATTAACAATTATGTTATTCACTCTTTATTGTTCCAAAATATTTATTTATTAATTTTTAGCGTTTTATTTTATTCGCAGACGTATACATAAGATCGTTTTGAAATTTCTGTCCCGGGGTTTTTTAATCTTTCCAATGAATTTACTCAAATCCCGGCTGAGCCCCCAAAAATCATGTTGACGTACTGGGTAGAATTATTTTTTGTTTTAACCTGTTCTCACTTATTTTTATCTATTCCTTCAATCAACTCTTGCCTCTGCTAGGGTAATACTTATCTTCCCCAGACGCCCCACAATTTGTACATAACCACTGTATACCCATGAGCAAGCCCATGTTGGTACTGTATACAGTAGCCGAGAGTCCACAAGCAGGTGAGCCCCGTTTCCAAGACTACTCCCTGTGATAATCTCGCTTTCGGGTTCCTGACGGCCGATAGAAGGACTTACGTCTAATTCATTTATCTATTTCCTTCGATATTGGCACACACTTTCCCATCTGTTATCATCGCTTATATGTAGACGTCCGAATCAGAATTCCTTTAAAGTCTCATTTAATTTATTGGCGAGTCTTAGCACACCTTACAGCCGGAAATGGATTCCTTTGCGACCTGGCTGCTTATCTATCTTTGGTCCGTTAAATTTGATAAACATTAAATTTACATAATTAATAAATTAATTTTAACTTCTAAGATATAGGACATTTTTCAAAGAAAAATTGGATTTATAACTTTTGGAAAATTCTGATCCTTAAATTATCTAAAAACTTCCGATTTACCTCTGAATTAATTATTAAAATTTCGAAACAATATTGGTAACCTCGAATTTTGTTTTAATTTGGAAAATCTTTTCCTTAAGTAATTGGCGAAAATTTGAATTATTATATAATTAATTGTAATCGCTGTTAAATCGGCTGTTTTAAGTTTAAGCAAACTTCCTGAGCGCTTTTAAAGGAAAATAAAATCCCCTTAATATCCACAATTTTCTCTTTATTCATGTTTAATCTTTCATTCCTCCACATATCCATTTTTAAAGGTTTAAAATCAATTTTTCAACAATCATAATTATTTCCATTTCCAACATTTCAAGTTAAATACCGCTTCTTAGTCATGCTATTCACATGCATCGAATTTCATCAATCTTACTTTATACTCAGGCAAGCCTCCATACATCCTTTCCTCCTATATTCTCAGACATATCGAAATTAATTAAGAAATTTAATGAATAACAACAAAAGAAAATTCTATTTCACGATGATGATACTTACAAAAGGAGAAAACAATAATAAAAGGTAAATAATAAAATATAATCACAATACAAATTGATTTAAATTGTTATGGAAGGATGCAATTCCGTTTTCTACAGGATCCAGTTTCATTCGTCAATATCGACGGAAAAGATTCGCTTTCGGCTGATCTTCAGTTCGTTAGATCCGACCTGGGGAACTGAGTGGCAGAGCTCATCCCCAACATCGTCCGTCCAATAACCGATAGAAGTGGAGGACTTGCGATTTGAGTCGGTTTCCGGAGTGTTAGTTGACTTGGGGGAAATCTTCATCTGAATTCGCAACTCGTCCGTTTCACCGGCGCAGATTTCGGTTGTACAGTCTTCAACCTTTTCCATTTCTAGCGGTTTTTCGGCAGCTTTGGCCAATTGCGATTGTTGCTCGGCAACTAGCATGGCCGCTTCTTCCAGGGTTTGAGCTGCGTTTTTTAATTGAGAAACCCCCTCAGCCCGACGTCGTTCACGGCGACGCCGATTTTTGCTGGGGTTATGCTTCTTGCTAGTTTTCGGCATTTGCGGAGGACCAGTTGTGGCCGTTTCGGGTACATGTTCTGCAGGGATTATATTTAGTTTGATCGCCAGATCACGGCCGGCCAATCGTTTTTTCAGTTCAGTTTCATTGAAAGAGGCGGTTAGGACGGCGCTCTGGTTGTTGATCACGATCCGCTGCGCTCGGTTCTCGGCAATGAGATCTTCGCGACACCTGGTGAGTCGGTGAATTTGTTTGTGGAGGGCTTTCACAGCCTCGGGGGCGAACCACGTACTGAGCGTGCGTTCGTGTTCTACGACCAACTGATCATATTTTCTTCGGCATTCTTGGTGGGATTTGTCATCGTTATTGAGAATTGATAGATTAGATTTTTCCGATCTCTGTGACGTTAATTTCGGGATTTTATATCCTGGCTGCATGTTGTCAACGATCTTCTTAAAAAACAAAAATAAAAGTAACTGAAGGGGAATAATTTAGTAAAAAGAAAAATTTTTATCAATTTAATAATAACGATAATAAAAGAAAACAATTAATTAGAACGTCACATCACACCATCCTGCACCAAACTCATATTTAATATTAATTTCTACGATGCCGGTTTTCGTGTAAATATCTATTGTTGATCTGCTGACAATAATTCGGTACAAAAGAAAGAAAGAAAAATATTGTTTAATCTTTTCGTTTTGTTGAATTCGTTTCGGTTTATTATGCATTTGTTCCTATGCTTAACCCTAGTCGTTCCCGTTGTTATAATCGATTTCTCGACAGGCATTTAAAAAAACAAATATTACATCCCTACTTAGACATCTTACAAATGTCAACCCCCTAGGTATGGCGATCTACCCGCATTTTACTCATACCGCTCCGACCAACATTGAAAATGGCCGCCACGGTGAATTACGACAGTGTCCTACCCCGTGATCAGTGCAAACGAGGCCTGACCAGACTAGGCAGACACCGAAGGGTGGTTTGTGACCAAGTAACACGTCGACGTCCTGCCAACTTAACGGCCGGAATCGAATATTACTTTGCCATTCCCCACAATTAATGCATCGATATATAAAATTAAATTTAAGGGGACCTGTCGCAGATACTAAAAAGTATCGCGGCCATCCATGATAATGAAAACAATTAAAGTGAATATCCAAAATATATTTAACATAACAATACAATAAACAAAAATTACCTACTGCTAAAGTGCGAATTGATTTCAAAATTTCAAAATGAGATTTTATAAAAATTTTAAAGGTTAATAATTGTGACAATGGCCATTGTATTTATACTGTTTTCGTGCGTGTGTGCGACCAATCAGCTAATTTCGAATCTTTTTTGGCCATTTTTTCTGGTTTTTTGATGGCTTTTATTTAATTTTATATTTTTCTCTTTTGTTATTTATTTTTCTTAATTTTTTTGTATTAATTTTATTAAATTTGCATTTTTATTTTTTTGCTGATTCTTATTCTGGTCGCCTCCTCCGCCTGTGTATTTTCTAAACCTTATTTTGTAAGGTTTTGGCGGTTTTATACTTTTACTTTATTTTTCCATGTATTTTTCGTGCAAAATTTATTAATTATTTGTTTTAATTAATTATGTTATTTTTTATTTTGTTTTATTTAATGTTTTTATTATATTTTTAATCTCTGTTTGCGGTGCGTGCTTGTGTTATAATAGCCATTCTCATAATTCTTCAATATGACTTTTTCATAGTCATTTTATTTTGTTTTAATGGTGGCTTATAGCCCAACATTGGTTAGAATTTCAATTTTCCGTCTCACTGGAAGACCGGTTGTATTAGTGTGCACTATAGCACTTATTGATTGGAATTTTTATTAGAATTATTAATGTATGGATTATCAATGGAAATTTTAATGGATTATCAATGGATTAGGTTACGAATTTTTAATTTTTATTAGATTACATTACGAATTATTAATGGATGGATTATCGATAGATTAGGTTACGAATATTTGATGAATTTTTATTATATTACGGATTATTAATGGAATTATGTTACGAAATTTTGATGGATTATCAATGGATTGGAATTTTTTAAGGGATTATGTTGCAAATTTTTATGGATTATGCTGTGGATTGTTAATGGTAAATTATGATACAAATTTTTAATTTTCAATATATGATTTTTGATGTTGAATTATGCTATTACGAATTTACAATATAGGATGAGTTATGGATTATTAATTTCTATTATATGTTTACAAATTTCCGAAAATTGTTTCATGCATTCGAGACTTTTACCCAATGGATCTTGTAATTTTCATTTACTCCTTTTTCGGCCCACAGCCAAAACATAACGCAAGTTAGAAAATGAAATATACTATCGTAAATCGTGTAAGTGCGTGTACAATCGCCAATGATTTCGTGTCCGTGAAGGCTCCGGTGTGCGGAACGCAGGAGTTGGAACGTCAATATTATCCGTATATAGAGGAAATTGGGGGGTAACTGAGTAGTCCTTTGGCTGCTCCTTCATCATCCGTTTCCTGCAAAATCGACAAAACTTTTGAATAACAATCGGCTCAAAATCTCTAACACCGAGTAGTCCAGTGGGCACTCATTAATTATGAAATGAACATACATAGATCTTAAGGACAAAGAGAGGGAATGGGTAGTGGGGAAAATTGCGAAATCGTTGCAACAGTTAAAATGAATAGCCATCGGAAAAAGATTAATCCGAACGACCAAAATCATGAAAATAATGTTTTTAAATAAGTATTAAATAAATTATGTTAAATTGAAACGGAAAATATGGGCAGAACGCTGCACAAATTTATGGAAATAGTTAAAACACTTATCATAAAAACTGTAAAATAAGGGCGGAACGCTGCTCAAATTTTCCGAATCGATGAAAATACTTTATCGAAAACTACAGAATAAGGATAAAACCGTAAAATAAGGGCGGAACGCTGCTAAAATTTTCGAATTAACATAAATACTTTATCGAAAACCGGAAAGATACAGATGGATTACAACTAAATTTTTATATAAGAAAAATATTTCTTAAAGCTGAGGAATAAAGACATATCCCTACACAAAAATTTGTTAATAATATTGATATAATTGTAATAAAAATAACAATAATACTAATAATAATAATAATAATAATAATAATAATAATAATAATAATAATAATAATAATAATAATAATAATAATAATAATAATAATAATAATAATAATAATAATAATAATAATAATAATAATAATAATAATAATAATAATAATAATAATAATAATAATAATAATAATAATAATAATAATAATAATAATAATAATCATGGTATTTATAGTAATTATGATAATAATTATGATAATAATAATAGTAGTAAAAAATAATAGTAGTAATAAAAATAAATATAACAGTAATTTATAGTAATAAAGATAATAATAAAGGTAATATTAGTAACAACTAATAAAGGTAATACATATAATAGTAACCATGATAATGCTAATGACAATAATAGGAAGCATAGTAGTTAAAATAGGGATAAAAGTAAGAGAGATAATGTGAGAATATTTAACCTAACCAAGGGGTACAGGCCAAAGAATAATCATCAACACGGACAACGATAAGAAGGACTTTGGGAATGGACATAACAATGAATGATATGAGAGTATAGGGTAACATTTGAAAGAGATAGGAGAATAATGGGACCTAAGAATTGAAAGCGAGCACAGGTCTTCTATCGACAGCTCGTTGGACCCAGAGATCGTTCGATCAATTATAGCATTAACAATAACGCTCACTTTTTGCGGACGATCTACCCACTCGAACACAGTTCCAACGTTGCTTAGCAACGGGTGCCGAGTGGTAAGCGAAAGATATTTGTATGGGGTTGTCTGGGTAACAACCATATAGTCTCAAATATCAAAACCCAGAAACCCACCAAATGTAAGACGAGTCAAATTAAAAAATAAAATCGAAGCCAAGATGAATGTTTTAATATTAAATCTTAGTCGGACTTTATCAACCAAAGCTATCTGTCAGCTTCATATATAATTGATGTATCACACATATTGTGGGACACAGTACAGGCTCATTACAGATTTATTACCTCAAGCATTACATCCACAAATTTGATACAATTGATACTACGTGTATGCTGTGCAAATTCCAGGTTAAAAATGTCATTTGAGATTTATTTATCCAATGGCATTTATATACTTACTAGCAATTTATGTCATTGGATAAAGCCGACGCGTCTGAGAATTATTTGTCGCAAGTGTAATGGGGAAAGTTTTCCAATGTCATATTTGCTCGCTCTGATATATTGCGGGATCAGTTGATTCGGCTTTCATTGTGAACAAGTTTCCGGTGTCGAAACTGATAATTATAAGTATTTTGATCCGAAACTTTATCGATCTGCTGATGGGGAAGAGATTTCATTTTATTTATAAAAACATTACCATTTTCTATGTTCATTTAGTTATGAAAATAAATTTTCAAAATTATAAATACGGCTTAGGAATATTTAATATAACTATTTAGTACAAGTCCATTTTATTACCAAATCGTTACCAAATTTTGTTACTTTTGCCGTGATTATTAAGCACAATTTTACATCAATAAGTTAAATTGTTTCAAAAGACTAAAGAGCTCAACTGAATTATTATTTATTATTATTAATTATTATTATTATTATTACTATTATTATTATTTATTATTATTATTATTTATTTTAATTATTATTTATTATAATTATTATTTATTTATTATTATTATTATTTATTATTTATTATTAATTATTATTATTATTATTATCACTATTATTATTATTTTTATTTATTATTATTATTATTATTTTTATTTATTATTATTATTATTATTATTTATTATTATTATTTATTATTATTATTATTTATTATTATTATTTATTATTATTATTATTATTATTTTTATTTATTATTATCATTATTATTATTATTATTATTATTATTATTATTATTTATTATTATTATTAATAATTAATGATTAATTAATAAATGATTAATTATTCTAATTTTATAGATGAATAACTCAAATTGATACAACGGAAACATTTGCCTGCCAAATTGAGGGGGAGCATTTCTGTTTCCCCCCAAAATTCAAGGGGAGTGACCACCTGGGCGGCTGCGATCATTATGAGGAATTAATGAATAAATGAAATGCATAAATATTGTATTTAGAAATCACAACAATTGTCATTCCATCCCCCATTTAGCATTAGACCTTTATCCATAACGGTGTCCGTGATGTCGGCTCTTTTTGCCAATTTCGTGCGAGCTTCTTTTTTCTGCAAACACCTGCTGGAGCATCTGTTCTGTGATTTCATTGCATAGCGCTCTAACCGTTGCAACATTGTATTTATTTTCACTGGCATCGCAGCTCACTAAAACCAACGAATAAAGTACGAAAACTATCACAAAGCCGAATGTTGAGAAATTCATTTTTGTTTTAAATGTGTAAAATTTATGCTCGACTTTTATAATGAATTTCATAGCGAGCGAGGAAGATAATAATTGGTAAAGCAGTAAAATTCATCCGAAATAGATTATCATATGCAATTATCTGTAAACTTGGATGAGATGCTTACAATTATGTCTTAATAAATTATTATTATTAATGTTATTTATTACCGTGATTATTATTATTACTATTATTATTATTATTATTATTTATTATTATTTATTATTATTATAATTATTATTAATTATTATTATTTATTATTATTATTATGATTACTATTATTATTATCATTATTTATTATTATTATAATAATTATTAATTATTATTTTTAACCAACAGCCAATCAAAATCGTGCTGAGTGGTTTTCTATCGGTGAATTATATTTGAGATTGCTGATTGCGGGACTGATGATGTAGTCAATGTTCCCCGTTGTTTTTTGATTGATATTTGTGACATTAATTGGACGTGTAAGCCAATTTTAAGCCAAAGCTAATAATCAACATTGAGACAGCCATGAAAATGAGTAAATTTACCGTAAAGTTCATGCCAACCAAAAATTCAAACCTTCAATTTTACACGCTGACTATTTGATTGATATAAATGGTTCAAACGTTGAATTTTGTTTCTAAAATTTGAAACAATTTTAAATAATAATTTATTTAATTAGATCGTTTTATACAGGATAAACCAATAAGGGTACTACTTTATTTCAACCCCCCTAAAGTAATTTCAACTACCCCAATTATAAAAATTAATTAAAGTGAAATTTAATTATAAAAAAATTAAACTATTATAATTTAAATTATACAAAAATTTATATTTAATGATTAATTTTAAAAAATTAATTATAAAAATTACTTAAAATACTAGCCTTATGGATCCAGAGACCTTTTTACAGAATGCTTTCTTCGAGTCAGAACATAGTTGATTTTTGTTGAAATGAATATTATTAATCAGTTGGAGTCTTTTTTCTGCGTAAACTGTACTAAATGTACGGGAATAAAATATTGCTCCGTAATAAGGTATTATTGATTAATTTAGTTTATTTTTAATGTATATAATAAAATTATTAAAATTAATAAATTAAAAAAAATAGATTTTAAAAATATTTTAATAAAATTATTTATTTTTGGTTAGTTGAAAATACTTTAAGGGGGGGTGAAATAAAGTAGTACCTAATTTTTTTATAACTTAATTTCACTTTAATTAATTTTTATAATTGGGGTAGTTGAAATTACTTTAGAGGGGGGTGAAATAAAGTAATGCCCCAATAAGTTTTGCCGGGTGAAACATGTGTAAATTTAATGGGTGCCACTGAAATTCTCAAATAGATCATTATAGACCATTTCAAACTTCTGAATTGGCCTACGAATACTTCTAACAATGAGTGTCAGCATCGCATCTTGTGAACAAAGGTTTTCGAAGCTGAAATTTATCAATACATATTTATGGTGAGCTAGGCACGCCTCAATATTTTGATTATCCTGTCCATCGAACATGAGAGAACAACTTGCTCTGAACAAGCCAGTGAAATTTTGACATTTTACCTATTGACTTTACAGAAATGCTCAAAACCTTTACTTTCCTGATCTTTTACTTCCGTTTCTTCTGCATTTTCTTGTGGAATTTGTGTCTCTACACTTACATAAACCTTTCTGTTCAATTTCTCAATTTCGATTAATTGTCCGCAGCTGAAAGTTTTAACGTTTTTACATTTTCCTCATAAACATTAGGGCGGCATTTAACCAGTGGTGTTGTCGAGCCGTTTTCGTTTCCTTTCCTTTTTATGCTATATACAGGGCCGATTATACTAACGTAAATTATAAGTTATTGAGATTTTCAAAAGTGAAATTATTTATTGCTTTTTTGTTTTCTAAAAAAATGTAAGTTTTATTTCATAGTAAATTTACTTATAAAAAAAATTATAAGGAGAAAAATTATTACGCAACATTGAAGAAATAAAATATTTTTTAAAAATAATTAAATTATCTACAAGAATTTTCTACACTTTACATAATACTGAAATAAATACTTTTAATGAATTAACCATCATAATTTCAAAGTAAAATATCATACGAAATTGATAAATAATTCAAAAGCGAGAATAAACAATCATATCATGTCAATGGCCCAAAACATGGGTTTAGAAGTAAACAATGTTGATGTAGAGGAGATAGTATCAGACTCAGATGAAAATTCTACCACAGAAGACCTTCAAATGCTTTTGTGTGAGAAGCAAGGTGTGTTTAAAAACAAGTGATACCATCAAAGACATTTGAATAAGTGGGTCGAAGTACTTAAATTCGTTGAAAAGTATCATCCAAACAAATTTGATGTAAACCGATCAATTAATATTATGAATGATAATGCAATATCATATTTTCAAGAGACTCTAAAAAGAAGAAAAGTACAGACTACTCTCGATACAATTTTGACGAAAATCTCAGAAGAAAAAGCACCAAAGAATCAAAAAAAAACCACTGATGAAATTAACGTTGAAGAAAAGTACCCTTTCCAGTAGTAAATTATTTTGACCTAAATAAAACTGTTTCTTTTTAAAACCTATGATTTATAAAAATATATAACATTACGATATTTTTTACACACTAAATTAAAAATAAATTATAGCAATACTTCGGTTTTAAAAAAAATCGGTTTCCGAACAAAAAATTATATATTGGAACGAATTAATTGCATTTCCATACAATTTCTATTGTAATTGATGCTCCGGTTAACGAACATTTCGGTTTACGAACAAAATCTTGGAACGGATTACGTTTGTAAACCGAGGTTCCACTGTAATTCAAAAACGAGAATAAACATTCAAATTATTATTAAAATCAATTCAAATTTTCCCGAGAAATTAGGATGTTTATTTTAGATATTGATGCCAGTTTCGGTGGAATTGGGGCGGTGCTGAGCCAAATGAATGAAGATGATAAAGAAACGGTTATAGCCTATGGTTCTAGACATTTAACAGCTCATGATATTGTGTGACGAGAAAGAAACTTTTAGCGGTACATCAATATGTAACATATCTCAAAGAATATCTTTATTGGAAAAAAATTATTGCAAGAACAGACCTTAAAGTATTGGTTTTTCTAACTTGACTGGATTGGAAAAGTGACGACATGGGAAAAAAGAAAAATATTCTCTTGATATTTGAAGGGTTTTGTTCCCGTACCGTTCAAAGCAGTGTTGTAGCATTGGATTTGTCACTTGCCGGCCACATTATAAGTTAATAATTTAAATAATTTCACTCAATAAAATTTGGTAAACATCGAAATAAATTTAATGATTTTTTAATGGGTTTGATG
Source organism: Schmidtea mediterranea (assembly GCA_022537955.1). Classification (NCBI taxonomy): domain Eukaryota; kingdom Metazoa; phylum Platyhelminthes; order Tricladida; family Dugesiidae; genus Schmidtea; species Schmidtea mediterranea. Next base: position 321,007,127 of record CM039679.1, on the reverse strand, counting down.
TGGGTTCAAGCAATGAGAGTCTTCATTGGATGCGTGCCTGTCTTCTTAGTTCTTTTTCCTTATGTCGAGAAATTAGGGAATACAGACAGGGTGTAATTCTGTGATTGAAAATGATTAATAAACGTATTCTTTTATTGGTATGTCTTAATGATTTAAAGAGAAAAGACACGAGGAGTCATAATATAACCGACTTAATAATTATAACCCAACAAATATATAACAGGTCTCTATTACAATTCTGGAACCGTACTTAATAAAAATGTTAATTCATTCCCGTTAATGGCACTAAATTATCTATTTTGAATTTTATTTTTTTACATGTATTTTGTTTAATAATATATCTTTATTTAATATAAATTCAATAATAAAATAAACTACATGGCGTTTTTAAAAAACATGAAAAAAAAGTGTATTATAAGTTTTAGTAATAATGATGATTCTTACAGAATATCAAATTTAAGTATCAAATTTACACAAACCAAATTAGCTATTATTTTAGATTTAGCTATTATTTTCAATTATGATTTTTAATTTCACTTGAAATTAAATTATTTCGATTACGAATACAAATTTTAAATAATGATACGCTTGACGCGTAACGCTTCAGTCCGTCTTTATTAGGTGATTCAATTTCAAATGTCGCATAAATTTTATTTCAACCAATAAAATTCAATTATTCTTTATCCAATGCTCTGAGATTTTAAATGTATCTTTTTGTTGGATGTCTCGCGTAATAATGTTGTATAGAATAAATATTCTTAGTCAGCTCACACAGAATTATTCACTGTTTTATGTGCGAAGCTCGAGTCTTTTTAAAACGTTACAAAAAAAGCGGATTCGAAAAATTTACAGTGGTCCCTAAATATAATATCGTATTAAAAATTTAAACATAATTTTTTTACATCAAATTATACGCTTGCAGCACTTTTTACATAGATATAAAAAACCATTGTATGTGTTACATTGTTTGTGGAGATTATCAAGCAAAGATCTTGTGGAAAAAATGTCAAGAATTTCAAATCCTGCAAAATGACGGTTTGGATGGACATAAATTACATAATGAATTAATGTCAATTTATGGTACGTTATCAGCATTATTTCATTAAAGCTTCAGCTCAGCAGCTTTGATACTTTTGCAAGTTAAAAATCTTTCAACACAGATAAAAGTTTAAATTGTAATTCTCACAAAAATTCTTATAAATTCAATAAAAACATTACATAATTATGAACATTTATTACATAATATAACACTGAAATGTACAAATATTGCCTTTTACAGTACAACGGTGAGTGAGAAGTTTTCATACAGTTTTTATATTTTGCAGTTGTATATTTCTTCCGATTAGTAGCGAGATCCTGCTTTGACTACAAGTCAAAATGTTATCGGAAAAAATAAGGCAAAATTTTCTAAAGTGCTTAAAATTTTATTATTAAATGAAATCAGGTGGAGGATGAAAAAGTTAATAAATACAGAATTCATAGCAACAGAAAGATAAAATTTTCCGTCATATTATCCTGACAATAACAACTTTTCTTTGCGTCACGATAACAAAAGAGAAAAGAATTTGAAAAGCAATTTTTCACACTGATTTCCGAAAATAAAATTGATTTTTCAATTAGGAATTTTCTCGATGTCAACTTCATTCTAAAATTTATAGTTACCATGGTTATTATCGATTTGTCTAAATTCTAGTGACGATTTACAGTTAGTATGATTGCCGATAATACCCCCAGTAACCCTGGTATATATATGAATAGTTAAATCCACTGTTTAACATTATTAATAGGTTTAACATCAAGCTTAATATTTAATATCATGCTCATTATTCGATTATTACATTTATTATTATTACTATTATTATTATTATTAATATTAATACGATTATTATTATTATTATTATCTTTATTATTATTGTCATCATTATTAATGTCATTTTTCTTGTTATTATTATTAGTATTATCTTTAAATTTATTATTGAGGACTGCGATCTCGTCTGGCTTGAGGTTCAGTTGCTCCAACGAGTTATTTAAGACGGGATCAAAGTCGATGTATATGGATGGGGGAGGGTTGTAGACCGTTATCGCCGGGGCGTAGACTACGTCCGGGTCTAACTCCGGGAATTCGAATTCTTCATAGGCCGGAGGCGGATCGTTTTCTCTGATGGTTTCTCCTATTTTTTCATTCGCCCTAAGCAAGTTGGCTTCTGCCCGGCGCCTTTCGCGACTACGGCAATTTCGATTTGGTCGCCGTCGAGTTACTCCGGGTCTAGATCCCGTCACTTTACTCTGGAGAGGCTTATTTGGTGGTGTATGAAACTGGATTTGAAGGGAGGTGTTGGACTGGGATAATATTTAGGTCCTGAGCCCAACTACAACCCGGTAAACGAGCTCTGAGCTCGGCTTCAGTAAATATCCGCCGGAGTGCGTCACTCTGCTCAGCGATAAGAATTCGCTGGCTTCGCGATTCAATCACAAGGTCATACCTGGCCCGAGACAGGCGGGAGATTTTCTGGAGTAGTTTGTGCGTTGCTTCGGGCGAGCTCCAGGTGCCCTTTAATTTTTGATATTTCGCCTTCAGAATGGCGTGCTTTTTTTCTAATTGCTCCAATTTCTGTCTGTTGGCAATTATTGAAGGGGACAATCGAGGTATCCGTGGTAGATTGAGTGAATCGGACATGCTTATCACTAGTAGAATGCTCTGGGTATTAACTAGAATAGAATTGGGAATCAGTTAACGAGGAATCCATATTAGTAAAAAATTTGGGATGATAGTTGTGATTCGGGCAATGCAATTATGGTTTAAGGATACGATAGAGACCATTATGCCGAGGGGAATGGCTTCGAGAAAATGAATTAGGTGTGAGAGGAAGGTCATATGGGAACTACACTATGAGTAGCCACCTAAACGTAACTAAATTAGACTTCCGCGTTTAAACTTACCTTTGGTCGGAGTATACCTGATTCATTTCTGACAGAGAGGGAGATTCATATGGGTGTGGGCGTGGGAAACGATAGGGATGGATAGGATAAGTAGGGTCGAAAATAGTGGTGGTAAGAGTCGTTGAATCGCAGTTATACATTTCGATAGTTATGTAGGATTTTAATATCTTGCGGTGCTGTTTCGGCTGTGGGCCAGAAAAATTTCGGCATAATATATCTTTCTTTTGAAGCACGTATTTGATCATAACTACACAACATAATTGGCATTTCTCATACAAACAACATTTCCCCATACGAGCGTCGAGTAGTGCTTACATTGAAGTTGCTTGTACGCTGTATAAAAAACGTTTTTCGGAATTGTCCATTTGCAAAGTAATAAAATTTGGCTTGAGTAAAACTTGGTTTATCAAAAGTTGGTTGGTAAATTTGGTTTAAAGCGAGTTAAAATTCTATGAAAATGAATCGGTATATACACCTGTTCTGTGACCCTAACCTTGCTTGTTAAATTTACTGCGATAAAACAAAATTTGACCTTGAAGTTATTTATATAATCTAATCTTGATTTAGTTTGACAGTTTATTTCTTTCATTTTTAATTGAATTATTTCCAATTAAAATCATTTAATTTTACTTCCACTTTTCATTAACTTTCGTTCTTTTAAATAAATTGTCAAATTTCTATGTACTTTTGTTATTTCTTTTTTGTTATTTTGTGCAGATCTTGGTACATATTGTTATTATTTTAATTTATTTTTATGTTTTTTGATTTTATATTTTAATTATTTCTTTCTCGTATTTTAAGGTGTTTACTTAATGTTTTATGGGTCTGATTTTAAATCTGCCTGTTATTTCCTGAGTGTTATTTCCAATTCATTTAAACAAAACTCGGTTCTGGCCTAACAATATTAACCAAATGTTGGTGGTGATTGATTTGGCACATATTGTTCTGGTTCGGGATTTGATAGAATGCGACAATACATAGGTGGTTGCAAGCATTGTGAAACTCCTTAGTAGTGTAATATGAGGACTATGCCGCGTGGATATTTGGCTTGAAAAAAAGAGCCCGCTTAAAAATTTTTTTTGCGGGGGAGGGAGGGGGTGTTAATTTTTTTAAATTAATTTGTTTTAATTAATGAATTTTATTTAATATAATTTTTTGTTTAAATGTTCAAATTTAAAATTTCTAAAAATTTTTTAATTAATGATAAAAATGTATTTTTTCTCGATTATAAAGCCTAAAAAATAAAAATTGGCTTAAATAGCCTATGATTGGTCGTACTGAGGAGCATTTTCGAATAAAATTGGCTCAAACTTGATTAAAGAACCTAAAAATATCGAATAAAAAGCCTAAGTATTTTTTCATACTTAAATCCCATAAAATTGGCTCAAATCGCCTGTCGACTAAAAATCATGAATTTTTTATTTACTTTAATTATTTGTTTAAGTCAATAATATTATTTATTTATATTTTAATTATATTATTATTAAATTTAATTGTTTGTTTTAATTGAGTCAATTATTTATTTTTAAATTATATTATTATTAAATTAAATTGTTTGTTTTATTTAAGTGAATTAAATAATTATTTATTATTTTCATTTAATTATTTATTTTAAAAATTTTTTTGTAAGTCTAATTATAATTTTTCAATGTAAAAAAAAGTTAAATCATCGATAAATTTTGAATTGTAAAAAAAACAAACTTTCAATCCATACAAATATTTTTATTGACATTAAAGATTAAATAAGAAAGATTAATAATAATAATAATAATAATAATAATAATAATAATAATAATAATAATAATAATAATAATAATAATAATAATAATAATAATAATAATAATAATAATAATAATAATAATAATAATAATATTAAATTCATCTAAATCAAAGAAAAAGTTAACTTACATGGTATCAACTTATGAATACTGATAACTCATACACACTGAACAATCCTTTGATTTATAAGTGAACAACAATCACTAGGTAATGTAGACAAATGAGTGAATACTGTAAAACTCACTATATACATACTAGGCATTGAATAATTAAGAATCTTATTCATTAAAATTCCCTATTTAATTAATAATTACCCTTTGAACACCGATATTCAACCAACTTAACCCACTTAAAAATAAAATAAAATTTTCTCTCAATCATTTCCCCTTAAAATACTTGGTTATTCACTATACATATACTCATTGATTTGTTCAGTAAATAGTTATTGATAACATATCAAAAATTGTTTACTAACCAAGAAATCTTTAAATAAAAGCACATAAAAATTTGAACAATGAAAAGAAGTAAAATTTCAATTACAAATTTTATTAACTTTACTCTTATCGATCCTTGATGTCTCCAAATTATTTGGTTGCTTAGTTAACTGGTTGCTATCAAGAAACTATTAATCAAATTCATTGAAGCCCAATCAATTGTTGTATTTTCTCTGTATAAAAGTTTATTGCTTTGTTTACAGTCTTGTATGTGATTTCTTGAAATTATTTTGTAAAACTTAATAGTTTTGTTTAAAAACTTTGAAATTTTTCTATTATTTTTGTAATATGTTTAATTACATCCAACAATGAACATTTACTAAAAGTTATTTTCAAATATGAATGTCAACCTTTTCATTAATTTTCACATGCCCCTAAATAAATTAATGACTAACAGCTCAACTAATTACTTAAATTTATTTTTACACATTTTCTATTCTTTTCACTCCAACTCTTGTTGTTTTCTGAATGATAAACTAATTAATAAGTATAAGTGGTTGTAATTGATAGTGAAAAGTAACTTGATTAGAAAATTATTCTTAAATTAATTTCACAAAACATATATTACTTTCACAGTACTTGAAATAAATTTTCATATATTTATTGAAAATTATTATATTTTTAAGTTTCTAAACATCATTGAATAAAGTTAATAAATAAAATAATTATCATCTACCACATTACTAGAAATCAAATGATTATCGACTAACCATTAAATAATTTGAATTTCTAACAAAGCTTAAAAAACTACATGGAACAGGTACCTGTGTACTGATAGATACCGATAAAATCCACTAAAAAGGCAAATATGTATGTTTAATTGTTGTAAAATATTTGTTTTTGTAAAAATAATACTTATCATTAAATTATGATTAGCGTGTGAATAGAATTTGATTAAAGTTGTGAGAAATATTTTAAGATGTTAAATAAAACTGATTAATTTGTAAATAATGTTAGTGCTTTGAAGAAATTTTAAAATAAGACCTTCAGCAAATTGGCAAGAAAATAGTAGTTATTGAGTAATACTTATTAAAATGACCAAAGTTTTATAATTCTTGACAAGTTTTGATATATCTTTAATAAAATTTATTATTACTTTGAATAAAACCTTTAAAAAAAAAGTTTCAACATAGGAGCAAATTGTAAAGAAAATAGTAATTATCAATTAAAAAAATATTAATTAACTTAACTAAGTTGTAAAATAATTGAAAAAATTTGTTAAATCATTTTTTAAAAAATTTTATAAGATTGTAAGGTAATTGTTATACGTTCTTGTTGAATGAAAATTAATATATGTTATCGACTGATCATAGTATTTAATTGTACAATTTCTCTTCATTCATGGAAATAATCATAAATATTTAAATTATTCAGTAAATTGTCAATAACAAAATAAGTAATCGGTATCATTTTTATTTTTAAATACTAGTCAATTTTAGTTTTTAATTAAATTAAATTACAAATATAATAATAAAATAAAATAAATACTTGAATACAAATAAATACATGAATCAAACATTTTCTTAGAACATTCATATTTTTTATTCAGATTCCAAATATTTCATTAAAATTAACCAAAATCTTATTGATATATTTTGATAACCCTTAAAATAATAAAAATGTATCGATTTCACTAAATATCCATCCTTTAACATCGATATTCAACCGAATAAATCTCTTAAAATACCATTAAAAACCCTACATTTTGATCATATCAACCATATGTAAGCTATGCATTCAACCAATCAAATTCCTTTAAAATTATCATAAAAATCTGAATTTTACCAATAAAAATAGATTTTCTTTAAAGTATTACAAAATATTTATCGATACCCACCATTTTCCATCGAAAATCACCACAATTTGATTCTGCCAACAAATCGAGCAAATAAAAAATTCGTCAAAAATGACTAGAATTAAATAAAATCTACGTATTCCTAAAAAATCACTAAATTTCACAAAATTATTGTAAAATCATGAAACAGAGATCATATTTTTTCATTAATTGTTTACTCAAATAATTAAAATAAATTGGAAAACCAATAAAATTATAACTTTTTTGATTGATATCCATGAAATCAATAAAATTGAAAATGAAAGTAAATAATTGATCCCTTATCTCGATGATATTTTATTCTTTCTAAGTTTAACTGAAATATTGTTAAAAATCAACGGAAATCGCTAAAAGTTTAATAAAACAGTGTATAATTAACAATAAATTTTAATTAATTCTTGTCTCTGTGTCTTCAAATATTCCAAAAGATGATTGTAATTTACTGGAAAATATATTAATCAATACCCAATAAACTTCTGAAAAGCTTTAGATGCTTTCAACGAATAAATGCAATACAATTTCAACTTTTTTTTAATAGATCATAAATTTATAATTAAAATATCATTTACTATTCAAAATCTATCAGTCAAATTGGATTCTAATTGGTAAATAATTATCTTAAATAGATGTTTCATAAACATCTTGTTCCTAAAATAAACTTTTATTTAAAATAATGCTAAAATCAAGTTAAATTTATTAAATTATCAAGAAATTAAGTTTTTCTAAAATTATAGATTTTACCCTCATTTCTTCAATAATTTCTACAAAAACATAATAATTACCAAAATCCATTAAAATTCAACAGAAAACCATAAAATTCACAAAATAAAAATGATTCAAAATTTAATAGTAAATGCTAAATACCATCTAAAACTTGATATTTAATTACTTAAAATTATCGTAAAAATTCCCTAAAAGCTCTAATTGATTTACATAGCTTAAAATTATTTTATTTTTGCCCATTAAAACATAATCTATTGAAAGTTGTAATTAAATTTATTAAAAGATAATTAAATTTTCATTGAAAATAACAAGTCAACAAATAGAATTTTAATTAGTAGAAATTATTTTCTATAAAGAAAATTTTCAATGAAGAAGTAATATTTGTGGGAAAGTACATTAAGTTACTAAAATCGTTTAAATTATGAAAAAAGTGGCATAGCTAAAGATATTTACTAAAAAGAAGAAATATCAATTGATATATTAAAAACTTACAAGGGTAATATAACCTTTGAATGGATAAAATATACATCGAAGAGGAAAATATTCATTGAAGAGAGAAAAACATTCATTGAATAAGGAAATCATTATTTGAAGAGAGAAAATATTCATTAAAGAGGAAAGCAATCATTAAAGTGAGAAAATATGAATTGAAGCTAACAAATATTCAGTGAATCGAGAATTGCTTATAATAAATTAGTCGGTAAAATTTCTCAATGATGAGATGAAATATCAATTAAATATTGTGAAATATTTGAAATAAATGGAGTTTGAAATATTTACTGATCAACAAATATACTTAAAAGATGAAAATATTCACTGAAAATGAATTGTACTTTAAGAGTGAATGAATTACTATTATACTCAATTAAAAACTATTAACAATTGAGTAGATTTCATCGGTTAATTATATTTAAATATATATATATATATATATATATATATATATTGATGGATACTTATGTGCAGAAGAATAGTTATTAAAAACATTTAACGCGCGCGCATATAGTAATACGGTGAATATTCAACAAATCCGGCGAATTTAATGCCCGACGCCCTATAGGATGGAATAATCGACGTTTAGTAGCCGTCGTTCTCACTACTGGACTTTCATGGATACAGATCATAGTTGGATAAACCGCTTTTACACAATCTGATAGTGTGTCTAATTTTATTTGCTTGTGATATGTAATGGCTGTGTGCCGATAATTTCGACAAAAAATAAATGAAACCTGATTCGTTTGAAACATATAATTGACATTTATGACATCATTAATACATTTTAATTCGCACGCATCATAATTGCAGAGGACACACTCAAGTAGGGACTTACTCGTAGTTTATTTGAGGACGTGACGTGTAAGACGATCTTCAAAAATTTCGTTGAAAGGTCTCGCTGGCTAGTGGTTGCTGCTAAAATAGTTTTCAAAGAAAAAGCGTTTGTAACCTTTCCTCGGAAAAATAGTTTTCACATGGAAAAATGTGTTTTTTATAAAAATGAATCTGTATATATACCTATTTGTGACCTTAGACTTGCGTGTTCTTTTTAATGCGTTAAAACTAAATTTGACCTTGATTTTAATTGTAATATCTAATTCTAATTTTTCCATTTTCATACATTAAATAGATAATTTATTGTTATTATTCATTTATTGAATATTTCTACTTAGAAATATTTTATTTTTAACCAGTTTATTTAAAGTGGTGATCTTTATAATTTAGTCTATTTTTGGTCAAATATTTATGTTATCTTGTTATTTCTATGTTAATTTCATGCGGATCTTGATACATTTCTGTTCTTATTTTAATTTACTTTTATGTTTTTTAAACCTTATATTTAATTACATTTTCCTCATATTTTAATGTTGTTTACTTGATGTTAATAGGTCTGATTTTAAATTTGCGTTTCTGTGTTTGCATGTTATATTCGATTCATTTAAACAAAACCTTGTATTGGCCCAACATAACCTAGGAGTCATTATGTTTGCCATACTCCGGTAAGTCGAAACTGCAATGTTGGTTCACATATCCGAATTTTTGACAACCGAAACTCGTGTTGTAGTGAAGTTGAGTAACAATCCTAAACTGAAAATATCATATGAAAGTAATGTAGAAGTTAAAGGAGTGGTTGAACGTCCACACCGTACTTCACTGCTAATTTTAGATCAACCGAGACGGGTAAAATAAATATGGAACATACTAATGATCAATTATTGTCTCGCGATTGAAAATTCCTATATGAGTTTTAAATAAATTCGAATAATTAAACAAAATTAATAAATCATTATTAAAAATTATTTATTAAATAAGAACCACATGGATAGAAAAACCGTTCACTTAAATTTAAAATTTAGTTATAGCTTTAAAGCCTAATGAAGGGTGCCTTAGTGGATAATGGGAAAAGGATAAATAGAGATAGGAATTGTATAATTAGACGAGTAAGGACCATGATATAGAAAGTTGAAGCATGTCTTATGTAGCTTGAGGGAGTGAAGATCCAATAATTAAGGCCATACTCACATAAGTCAAAACTCACCATTGTTAAAGGGATAGTATTCTGAATTTTAGTGGGTTATCGCTATTTGACCTCGTAACCCATACATACAAAATCACTATTACCTGTTGCTATGCGACGTCAGTACTGCAACAAGGGGTTTTGAATCCGCCAAAGGTAAGCTTCGTAACTGAGATTGCTCTGACCTGGGCTCATAGTTGGGTTAAGCTAACTGCCGTTAGAAGGTCTCTGCGCGTTTTTTCTTTCCGTGTCCCTATCTTATTTATTATCGCTTGATCTTTAGGTGATGTCTTCGCTTTTATTTAGTTTTCAGTAATTATTCATTTACGAGGAGCGTTAGTGTATTAGAACGCAAAAGAAATCATTAAATTAATTATGCTTTATCCTAAAGTTAGTACGGCTTTCTCGTGGTGAACACTGTTACTTTACTATTATAATATATTTATAATAAACGGAGATGGACAAAACACAAATGAATTTATTTGACCGACAACGTTATAACATTCTCATCACAGCCTTCCGGCTCTCAGAATGTGATTTTGAGCTCTCTAGACTTTTCCCGACTTGGCCGTTCCGGAGGCATTCCGGAGTGCACAGCAAGTGTTGCAGCAGCAATTGAAAGCAATTAAGCGTTGCCAGTGCCTAAAAGCAACAATATTTCTCCCCGATAAAGTCAAGAAATTAATTTGAATACAACAGACTATCCGCTATGCTTTTCAGTTTGAGTAGAGTCAACATAAGGTGGCGAGAATCCAATTTATAGCCTTCGAGACGGTTTCGGCTTTGTCTCAAGAGAGGCAGGTGGTAACATACCCACTGGGGTTCTTGTCCGCGCAAAAGACCGGCAGATCTAATACCTAAGAGAAGTCGCCAGCTACCCCGACAAAGAATCCACGGAGAAACAACTGAAATAGGACACCCAAATTCAACCAAGAGTAGGATGGTAACCTTCGAGCAAGTGAAGACGTTAGAGATGGTGATTGTACGAACTGTATTTTCAATAAATGTTGATTGCAGTTATTTGATTGTAGTTATGTACTATAAATGGATAGTAATTAGTATTAATGAATATTTAACGTCTCTGGAAAAACTCCTAGAAGAGGAACCTAATTGAATCGAGACGAACATTACACCTTCCATCGGTAGGTCATTGAACCCAAAGGTTCATCTGGTCCAGACTAGTCCTGTAAGCAGTGCGCATCTTTGGTGGATTAACTAGTCATCTATCACAGGACCAACATCGTCTAGCAACGGGTAATAGCAACTCAAGTAATTACGTGTTGGTGTGGGCATGAGATGTTTACTAAATTCAAGGTCAAGGAAAAATACGCTTCACGCTTGAAAACTGTTAAATTTGAGAATTTAGCTAATTTAATTAATAATTTATATTTGACCTAAAGTATTTATAATTGTTTTTATAACTTTCTTTATTTTACAGATTTTTGTTTAAATAACCTTTTTATAAATTATGGCTAATGCATCTTCCCTTGATAAACTTTTTCTCGATATTTTGGAATCAGAAAACGAAATAGCGGGAAAAGGAAAAGTAAAATCTTCAAGTAAAGCCAAATGTTTATCTTATTAATATAATTATTATTCTTTATTTGAGGTCAAAAGAAGTTTAAAGAAAAGCAACAAAAGTTGTATGAATTGATAAATATAGAAAATGAAAACATCAATCAGATTGAAATTGTTGTATATAATTTGATTTGTTTTTTATTATTATGCATATAATTTAGAATTCTGACATAATTCAAGTCGAATTAAAAGTAAATGAAAGATATTGAATTACGCAATAAATAAAATTTAATAAATATTTGGAGGAAAAGTTGAAAGAAATTATGGAGGAAAAGGTTAGAAAAATGTTAATTATTGTTGCTTAATAAATAAAATACAATTTTGACAAATTTTTATAACAGTTTAATTCATTTACAATAAAATATTTATAAATAAACTAAAAATTGTGTGTTTCAAATTTTTAATTGATGAAAAACCTCAGAGAATAATGAAATATATCAATGAAATGTGATTGATAAATAAAATGTAAAAAAACAAATCCAATTAACACCATAACGAACCAGAAAAATCGTTAGATAAAATATAAGCATATTGGAATTGTCAACGTAACTTTTATACTGTCTTGAAATAAATGTTTTCATTTAATATTCACAAAATATAGATTTTCAGGTTTCAAAAATCTATCTATTCCCTCATTTACTGGTCAAATATTTAGTTTTACAGATTTTTAGTCTATCCCAACTCGCAGCCTGCCAATTACGTCCTCACCAAAACATGTCGATATTATAATAGTGTTTTTATTCCGTTATAATAGAGTTCCGCCGATAGCCGTCGCGCTAATTGGATAATTTACGCCTTACGACACGGTTACATCAAAAATAGTACCAAAATTAGATATTGTCAATTTACAGAGTTATGATAACATCTTATCCACTAATTGCGGCAGGCCAAGCAACATTCATCAGAATCCTTTCCAATAAACTCTAAGCATGTTCAAATGGACTAAAATGGTTAATCTGTCTAGAAAACCAGTTTAATATGTATTATTCAATAAATTTCAAAGTTAAGTTTAGTTTATTGCGCTCGGCAGTCATAATTTCATCGATTTCTCTAATTATCTGCTAAATCGATATCTACGGTTATGAATATGGTGAATATGTGAATGTGACTGACTGTACACTTATCATGGCGATACTCAAATCCGATTGCATTACCAGTAGTATTGACAGCAACATCAATTAATTTTTGTAGGCCATTCGGATTATTATTCGCGATTAGAGCAATGTCATCTGCACTTGCACAGGAGAGGTCCCTATCATAAACGGAGTAATGTTTGCAATGTTTATTGCCTCAAGTATCGGACTAAACGATACAGAAAAGAGAATCATTGATATAGGACAACCTTGCTTCACACCCTTTTTTATTTTATTGTCTGGTGTCTGAAGTTTATTACAACAGTAAAAAGAGCTCGTAAATAGAGCAGTTTCAGTATGTTTACAAATTTCTCTTCAACCTTTATTTGTCTCAAAAGTCTCCATATATAATCATGTGGAACGCTACCGAAAGCGTCTTTGATATCAATCCAGGCAATAGTTAACTGAATTATTATTAATTATTATTAATTATTATTATTATTATTATTATTATTATTATCATTATTATTCAATACAGATATTAACAATAATAATAATAATAAATAATAATATTTTCAGTCTCAATCTAAAATTAATTTATTTAATTCTTACATATTATTTAAAACATTATTTTTCATGATTTTAGTCGTTCGGATTAATCTTTTTTCGATGGCTATTCATTTTAACTGTTGCAACGATTTCGCAATTTTCCCCGCTACCCTTTCCCTTAGTCCTTAAGATCTATGTATGTTCATGTTATGTTTGATGAGTGCCCACTAGAATACTCGGTGTGATAAGTTTAGCTGATTCGTATTATAGATTTTAGGTCGAATTTTCGGGAGATGGGTAAAAGAGAGCCAGCCAAAAGACTAATTCTCTTACATAGGCCGGGGAAATCTGAACGTGTGAAACTCCCCGCTGCTAAGGCGCAAGGACAATAACTCAAGATTTTTTTAGTGATTATCAATAAATTTTCCGTTTAAATTAATTTTCTAAGTTTTATTTCAGTAATAATATAGTAGGATTACATGGAACTTCGAACTGTTTTTACGGGAAGAGATTTTAAGTAAGGTAGAATTAAGCACACGAGTGAGGGACCAGAGAGAGAAAATCGAACACGTACCTTCTAACGGTAATGCGTTAGGCCCAGTTAAGGTCGGGCCAGAGTAGTTCCTATGTGGCGCTCACCTTTGGCAACCTTACATTTTGGTGGGTTACTGGGTATTATGGTTTGTTTTAATCTCACTGTGGTTGCCCAGGTAACGCCATATAAATATTTTCTTTGCTGCCACTCGACACCCGTTGCTATGCAACGTTGGAACTGTGCTCGAGCGGGTAGGTCGTTCGCAAAAAGTGAGCGTTATTACTAATGCTGTAATTGCTCGAACGATCTCTGGGTCCAACGAGCTGTCGTTAGAAGACTTCTGCTCGCTTTAGATTATTTGGTCCCCTTTATGTCGTAGGTTTTTATCAATCGTATTCCCTGAGTTCTTTAGTCGACGAAAAAAAAATATTAATGAATACATATTAAAATAAAAACTAGTTGATACATATTAATGAATATATATTAAAATAAAACTAGTGCAGGGGTTCTTAACCTTTTTTACTTCATACCTCACCTAATTATTAATTTTATGTTCTCACCTCCAGCATAATTAATTTATTTTAAGATAAGAAACATAATTAGTGGTATACCAACATTACATATATTATTTTATTTTTACCATTTTAATATATATTTATAAAAAAAATCATATTTAATTCATACTGATATAAAAAATTATATTTTATATTAAATTTCATGTTGACAAAATTTATTTATGTGAAAAATTTATGTGAAAACAAAATCTCATACCTCCCCCAACACATTAGTATACCTCCCCAAGGGAGGTATACCTCACCGGTTAAGAAACCCTGAACTAGTGGATACATGTTTTATGCAAGAAGTGAAGCAATTTCATTTCATAGGCTGCGTGGTATTTAGCAGTCGCGCGGCTCGGCGTTTGGCCCGTTACTTGCGTCCAGGACGATAACTGTTCCTTGATGTTTTCGTGGTTGAAGTTGTGGTCGTTGGAGCTGCCGCCGTCTCTCAGTAGGCCAATTGGGCGGGGCAAAGACGAGGGGATAAGTTACAGCTGCCCCTTGACAGGTGAACAGTGCAACCTCCAGTCCCCTTATTTGAGTTTTTAAGCTTTGGGTTAGTTTTTTCTCTTCTGCCCATCCCTTTTGGGCTGTTGTAAGCCTTTGGTATATTAATTTGGCCTTCTTTGGGTCCACCCATGTGGCTTTTGAATGCTAAATCTCGCGGGATAGTTGAACAATCTGGTCGTAAAGATTTTTATTGGTTTTCCTATCGTGGGTTAGTTCTGTTTGTAACATTTGCAGGGGTTCCATTTCTGCAATAATGAACATCAAAATTTTATCACCAAATCCAATATTACTAAACGTACAGCTGATTTAAACATAATTTTACGAAGTTATGCTATGCGACGAGTAAAAACGGAAATCTCAAATAGCAAATTATTTATTATGATGACATTCACTAAATGTCCAAAACCTACAGATCAGCGAGATCAGGGCTCTTCGAAGAATTTCTTCACCCTTTCTTCCGCTGAGTAGCCCGGGTGTATGAAAACGGACCGTTTCGTGTTGCGTACAGGTCTGTAGCTGGAAGGCGACATGTCATTACAAAAATCCGCGATCCTTCAGGCCGTGATGTCGTATTCTACATTGGCCAGGTATTATCTGGCCCTGACCAATTGTAAATAGACCTGCCGTTGATGTTCCTCAAGGCGGGTGAGAAGATAACGAGCATGATCCCGAATTTCTTGGGCCGGATACTGATCGCCATTTTGTCCGTTCGGCATACGTGTTTTTTCGTTCATTCCTAATAATTGCTGGATGGTCTGTCTAGGGCCTCTTGGTTGGGGCTCCTCGCCGCCTCTCGCTGCCAGGCTTTTCGCCACTCATCAGCCACGTGTGTGGGAACACGAATGATAGCTCCCGATTTTTCTAAAAATAAACGTAATCAATAGTCTTGTCATCTCCCCTGGAGAAAATAATCTTGAAGAAACCAAAAACCTTATTATAGTTCCAAAAATGCTATTGCAAACCATTATGAAAACTTTACATACTGACTCCTAGCGTAGGCCTATCTCTTAATTAATGTTGGGCCAGAACGTAAACGGCCTTGGAAAATGTTTTAATGGATCAGTAACACACACGCAAATATAACATGCACTTCAAATAAACCTGAAAACACCAATTAAACCATATAAAATATGAGAAAATAAAAGAATTAAATATAAATTAATAAACATAAAAATAAATTAAAAATAATAACAAAATGCACCAAGATTCGCACGATACCTACACAAATACAACAAGAAAACACAACAAATTCGACGAAATTGAAAAAAAATCAATTAAAGTTCATTAAAAGGAAATTTAAATTGAAAAATTTGAATTAGCAATAATTCAATAAAAATTCCAAAAAAAAAAATTATAAAAATAAATCAAAAAATATTAAAATCAAAGAATAGAATTTACTAGAAAATAACAAGGTTGAATTTTGTTTTACTACATCAAATTTCACACACCAGAAAAATAGGTATATATACTGATCCATTTTCACATTTAACTTAACCATTTTTTGAAAACCAAAAACCGTTTTTCGAAACAAAACCATTTTTGAAATCATTGTGAAACTATTTTAAAAACTATTTTCGAATTACAGCAATTTTCAATTATTATTTAGGTGAGAAATATTTATGGTGGAACCCTCTTTCCACGTCACGTTCATTGCATCTCAGTAGAGCTCTGCTCGGCGTCGACGTGGGGAGAGCGGTATTTTGGTTTTATTTTATGATACATGAATTATGATTTTATGGATTGGCAAGGAATGGTAACCTGTTATTTTTTGTTTTATAATTAATAAATATTATTATGCATAAATTGTTTTATATATATGTTTCTTAAATAAAACTGTCGAAATTTTTCCGGCCCACAGCCGATACATAATGCAAGTAAATAAAATCTACACACAACTCAGATTCGTGTAAGCGCGTGGAATATCGCCAATGATCTGTGCCCGTGAAGACCCGGCGTGCGGAACGCAGGGTTGGAACATCAATATTATCCCTATAGATGAGGAGGAATAAGGAAGAAGTCATTTGGCTGCTTCCTCGTTCCTCGTTTCTATAAAATCGACTTAAACTCATACTACATACGGCTCAAAATCATCACACCGAGTAGTCCAGTGGGCACAAAGTAAATATAATGTAAACACAATATGCGTTTAAGGCTTATTAAAGGGGAATGGAACTGGGATTAAATTAAATGGAAATCGTTGTTATAATAAATTCGAATTAATATTCCGAACTAAATTAAATTTACGAGTCAAATAAATTGATAGAAATCATTAATAAATAATTCATTGATTTTAATTAACTGTAACTATTGCTTAAAGTAAAGAAAATTTAACTCATTAAATTATTATACCATAAAGATAAGTATTTGAGTAAAGATAAGTAGTTTACAAAGTATGAATTACCATTATTATACCGTAAAAATAAGTATTTGAATAAAATAAGCAGTTTATAAATTATGAATTACCAGTAAAATAATTATCTGATTTACTAAATTCTATTAAATAAAATAGTTACTAACTTGAATTGATGCAATTCCTTGATCAACAAACAAAGTCTTCTTGGATGTAACTTCAGAATTAAAACAAATCAATGTGAATTTTCGACTATCGCAAGTTCGTAGAGTGAAATAAAGAGAGTTGGGAGTGGAGTCAAGTGATTCCCCGATGAACATCAAATCCCCTTGAGTAAAAGTGTTCTAATAGAAAATCCAACAAATCCATTGAGTGAAAGAAGAACTTTAACTTGTTGATCAGGGAATAGAGTCATTGATCATATAAAATAGTTGACCAACTAAATTGAAAAATTATAGCATTGATTTAGCTAAGTGAGCCACTGACTAAAATTACCACAATTGACCACGTTGAAATAAAATAATCTAAGGAATTTATTGAACAACAAAAATAAAAATAAAACTCAGTAAATGAAAACCATTACGTAACAATCAACTTCCCTCACGCAAAACGTTGAAAAATCATCATCGAAGAATTGAATGAAGCGATAATAAGAGGTGCGTAGAATTCAGCATTGATAAAGTTCATTGAAAAATCACCCCAGTAAATTTGCGACAATAAAACCGAACCCTAAAAAATGTAATAGCTAGTCATTTAAACAACCCTAAATATCAATACTACGTGAGTGTTAACACTACCAAACCTCGAACAGTGAGAAATATTGACCACTGATTTTTCTCGACAATTGTGACCAGATGACCTGACTTCCCAGAGAATGATGAGAGAGTTCCCAGAGTATAGTTCCCAGACACAAAAAATTCCAATTAGCATCCACGATATAACTATTGTCCCTCGACAACAAAGTGCGATAATGTTCAAATATAATAAAGTATCTCACCCACTTGAAAATTCCTGACCATGCGAATATGAAAGTCCATGTAATGAATTTCACCGGATTTGAACCGACCGGATAAACACATCTATTCACCTAAAATAAATATGATGGATTATAAACGGTATGGCAAATAAACAACCCATCGACACATCCGGCAATTCGCCATAATAATGGAATCATAATTGACATTCAGTTCCGGTCGCCTAACTTCAATTCATCGATTTCACAATATATGTATTGTATCATCGATATCTGAATCACTTCATTTTTTCTAATTCCTTGCAATCCACCAGTCATGAATTCCACACATATTTTCGACGCAGAGCTAGAGTCCGAATATCCAAACACCACGGAAAATCTTTTGGGTAAATTCTAATTAATTACTATTATCAGGACTTTACTTATGTATTCGAGTTATAGGAACAATAACCAGACCTGACAACACATATTTTCACCCAGATGAACCCGAATCCAACCGCTCCCTCACCAAACATAACAAGTTGGACCCTTTACCTTAGATGATCACTATAGGTCCACCTCGCTACGATTAATTGAGTTGAGAATTATTACGTGATGATTTTATCTCGATTTCATTCAAAGTCGCCAATAACTTACAATTTTTGTTAGGTGAATCTGTCAAATTTCTGCCAAAAACCATATTTATCAACGAGGACCTATGAAACTTAGTTCTGGTCGAAACATAATAATTAGCTAGAAATTATTTTTGATAAATGGCTCATTTTATTTTTGTTTTCTTTAAATATATGTTAGTTGACGTCATAGAATTATTTATTCATTTTTATTATGCTTAGCAAATTAACTGGTACATATTATAATTCCAATACTATTGATGAACCGGCATATACAAAGTAAACCCTAGCATAAATGAAATACGACATTATTTTGCAGAGTTTCAAAGATAATTTTTCGCTTATCGCACCCTTACGACACGAGAATACCTGCATTACCAAATACCATACTCACAAAATATGTCCAACATCACATGAATTGTAACGCATGTAAGATCAAGCTAGGGAGGCTCTCTTTTACAAGACGTGAGAGATTGTGTTTTACAGCGAACCCTTAAACCACCGTCCCCATCAAAACAGTAGGAGAGATATTGAGAAAAAACATTTTTCCATTCAGGACACACTGGAACCATGGTTAATATGCCCGCTCACTGTGGAACAATGGAGGCAGGCCTGGAGTCGGATATATCAGGAGCGTTACCCTGATGTGTCTGCAGACAACCAATTAGAGGAAATATCGCCGGAGGAATTCATGAAGCGATTTCGAAAGGCGGAGGACGAACCCAATCCGTCACGAGATATCCTAATGCAGGCCCAAGAACTTCTGGAAGGCCTTCTACGGGATCAGCGCCAAGTCGAGGCTGATGTAGCGCGGGCCACTGAGTATCTAGCCAATGTCCAAGATGACCTGGCGGCCGGACGTCTGGCTAGCCATTATCCAACTTCACCACGACCTATCCGAAATCTCAAGCGGCCGGTATTCGTGATCCCGGGATATTCTCCTGAAGAGGGGATCAAACGATTCTTCGCAGAGGAATAAACATTATTGATTTGAACATGTCATCGTTTGTTATAATATTATTATGGTAGAACTTAAACAAAAATTTCTTCTGTCTCTTCCTTTATCATTATTGTAGTTTCATTTTTCGAATAGGTTTAAGTAAAATTATTTAATTTTGTATTAGTCGTCATCAAATTCAACCCTTACTATTTTAGAAATGGATCCCGTAAAGTTATTACAAAATGAATTAACCCGAGCACGACAGACAAATAAGGATCTTCACGATCAACTCATACATACGGTCCGGGAAATGCAACAACTCAAGGCAACGTGGATAAACCCCACGAAAGTCAAGCCATTATATCAAAAACTAGTTGCGGCCCAGAAGGGGTGGGCCGAAGAAAGGCAATTAGTGAAGGGCCTGAAGACCCAAATCAGGGGGCTAGAGGTAGCGTTGTCCGCCTGTCAAGAGGGAGCAGCGGTAACCTACCCTCTAGTCTTTGCCCCGGCACAATTGGCCTATCGTGAAGCAAATCCGACCTCATCCGCAACACCAATCACTGTCGAAACCACTACTCCAACCACTTCCTCAACAACTAGCCGACGACCTGGACGTAAGGAGCGGGCCAAGCGCCGAGCCGCTCGATCTTCTAACCAGTGCATTTAATGGACAAATAAATCATCATTTAGTTATATTGTAATTCCGCATGTCTCATATTGTATTTATGTCCTCTTAAGGTTTTGAAATAACGTTATGAAGGGTTAAATAAAAACCACCATTTATTCGTTTCGTTTTCTCAAACTAACGCCAGTAAAACAGCTAGCTAGACGATAGAAACGTAAACGCAAGGGGACCAAATGAATTAAAAGCGAGCATAGGTCTTCTAACGACAGCTCGTGAACCCGAGGATTGTCCGAGCAATTATAGTATTAGCTAATGGTACTCAATTTTTGCGGGCAATCCACCACTTGAACACATTACCAACGTTGCCTAGCAACGGGTGCCAAGTGGCGGTTAGCATCTTTTTGTATGGCGTTACGGGGCAACCACGGAATAAGTTAGACAAATAGCGAAACCCTGTAACCCACCATTACATATTTGGTTGTTTGATTAGCGAAGGTTGAAATTTTAAAATAACATTCTAGAACTAAGGGATTAAACGAGAAGAAAATCAACCAAAAAACAATAGGTATATTAAACTTTGTATAAATTTGATATATTATAAATCAAATCTTTATGAAAATTTATTAAAAGTTTTAAGTTTAAGAATAATTTGCGAGATTTGTAAGATTTGATTGAAAATAAATTTAAAAATAAATAAATTGATATTTAATTAATCTTATAATTTGTTTTTTTAAAATGCCAAATCAAAGCAAGATGGCAAAATTAATTTTTGGTAATTATTGATTATAAATTTTAAATTGTTTATGTATTTTATTTTTTCAGTGATTTTTTACCACACAAATGCATTTTGAAACTTTTGCTTCCATTGCAGTTCTATCATTGAAAGATTAATTGAAAAATGAAATCCGATTGCTATCTAATATATATATTGAATTTTTCGATATAGGCAGTAAGTATATTTGCCAGTTATTATTATTTATTTTGATATGAAATTTTTCATCATGATTATCATATTCATTTTATTTGGCTAATAATATTATACCAGAAGCAATCACTCAAATATATAATATTAGTAACGAAGTGAAATGGCTGCGTACTCTGAAGCTCGTTACTAACTAATAAATAGCTTTGTAAACCGTTTATCTTGGAAATTAACAAATTTCTTTCAATATAATGTATTCAGTATTTCCTTGGAAATGGTTTCACTGTTCTAATTTCTTTAAAACATCGATTTAGTGTTAATATCATTATTTATATTAAAATATAAAATAATTCATTAATATTTGCTATGTTGACAATTTTAAATAAGTAAATATTAATTATGGTTATTTTTTGCATTTCAACAATTTTATTCCGGCCAGTCCTAGCGTAAACTAAATATTGTAAATATATATGAAAAATAATCCTCTAAATAAGCAGTTCACTCTTCCCGTTGGACTTATTTCTCTGCAAATTTCATCTTCGGCTGGTCGTTTTAGTTTATAAGTTCCGCAGGTCCATAACTCTATTAATTTTCATAAATAACACGCGGTTCAACTTTTGAACTTCCTTTTAGAAATATATAGATTAACATGTAATCTAACATTGTCGCAATTTTATTATCCAAATTTGTTGGGCTGTGGTATATTCGTCAGCAGACACATAACTCCTGATAGCAGGCAACTCAAACGTCGATTAAAGGACCTCAAGAGATGTAGTGACAAGGGTGCTTATGTTCTTTATATCGCTTTACCACACAAGCCCAGAATGTTCGTAAGGCGGTTTCAGGTGAAAATGCTCGTGGTAAAATCGCGTCACAATATATCAACTTAGAATGTGTTAATATAGTTAGCAAATATTGATTTTATAGTGTGCCAGAATGGAATTATTTATAAAAAAATTGATCGATAATCAAAATTATAATGGAAAAACTTGTTATTTATCATTCAAAGAACAACACGTTTCTCCTTGAAATCCTTGGAATATATTGCGTTGGAAACTGGCAAAGCTTATATGGTTCATAGTTAAATCACTTTCTTGTAATTATCGGAAATTGATAGTGCAGCGATCTGTTCGTTCTGGGGAGCAAACTGTTATTCAACATTATTCATCTTTTATTTATCTTTTCTTATTAAAATTATAGATAAATTATTGGTTGAAAAAAAGAGTTGATGGAGGTTCACTAACAAGATCAGTCTTAACAGTTGAAAGAGGTTCTTTAACATGATTATTTTTACAAATACAATTAAATTTATTATTATTGTCAAAATTACCATTCAAACCAGATATAGGATAATTTGAAGTATTAACAATAGAATCCATCTTACAGTTCAGAAGATCATTACTTTGTTCCAATGCATGAAATCTTTCAATAATCTGGAAAACAGGCATATCTTCAGAAGCCACACGAGAGCCACGCACCGATTCAGTCCTAAATTTCTCTTAATTCCTGCTTCGTTTTCGCATAAAGTTCTTCTAAAAAACGCTGAAAAACAGCAGCAAATTCTCGTAGTTCGATTTTCATAACGTTAATTTTTAAAAAAACGTGGAAATTCTTATGTAATTATCTAAAATCAAAAGGATTATTAGGTAATAAAAAATTTAGGTAATGTTGAGATGGAAAATTGTTGCATCGAATTCTTAACCAATTGTCCATATTAACCAAAAGTTAGTAATGATTGGATGGACACATGTTGTTCTCAATCGGGATTTGATTGAATGGCACAATACATCCATGGTCGACAGCATTTGAAAACTCATTAAAAAAATTCATATTTTATTTTAAAATGAATTAAGGTTATATTTTAATATTGAAACAAAAATGTAGATCCAAAAAATTATCATTAAGCAAGGATGAAAAATAAATATTTGGAATCCGTGAACGGTTATAGTGGCTCCTAAACCCACGTTTTGTAAAATATCTGCAACAAATGTTGCTGCGTATTCTTAAATGATTATCCATGTTCATTAAAACTTGATGGTGGTTATTCTCCTGGGGTATTCGCTGGGGGATCATCGCTACAGAATATTTAATATTGACTGCATTCTCGAAAGCACAATCGATAAGGCAAAGAAATTCTTCAAACTTTGTTTTGGTAAAATACAAATCGTCAAAAACTATTCCGTCACAACTTTCAGGATCGCTTGTTATTCTTTTTAACATCTGTAAGTGCTTGACATGGACTGGATTTTTAAAATGCGATAAAGCAAAGTTTGTCTTTCCGATGCCACTTTCACCAACAAAAACATGAGATTTCCAGTCAAGAACATTTATTTTTGGTATCGAAAATTGAACAAAATTTGGCTTTGTGTTAATCCCGAATTTCTGTATTAAGCTTTCAATAATTGTTTTCTTTTTTGTTAGAAAATGGAATGCCTCATTTTTTTCGAGAATTCTGATTGCGTCATGGATTGTTGGAGCATTTAAAGCCAGTGAAAAATTGTCCATTTTATCGTTAGTTTTTTTTACTGAAAACTTTCTTGGCTGTCCATGTCTGATTCGAATTCCTCCGTCGACTCTTGATTCTCGCTTTGTTGCATATTCCATCGCGTGGGGTCTATCAGCCCCAGCGACTCCTGAAACATATGGGACATTGAGTTTATGCCGAGCGGCATATACTGACATATTTGCATAAACCTATTAATTGATTTTAAAAAATATAAAAGTAAAAATATATATATATTACTTCGATATACACCTGCATGTGATTGAATCCTGAATCACCCGTCTCTTCCTGTCCGACCAATAATAATAAATAATAATCATACCGCCATTTGCTGCTCATTTCCCACCTGGAGGTTGCTCATCAGCTGGATGTGGGGGCTCATTCTCATGGTCTAAACATTAGAAAATTCTAAAAATTAAAATAAATAATAACAATCATTCCGCCAGGGATAATCATAGGTACATCGATCGGTGGGTTATTGAAATGATCTAAAAAATTAATAATTTTATAAATTGAAATAAAAGATTACGATTATAGTGGCTCCTAAAGCCACGTTTCGTGAAATACCTGCTACAAACGTTGCAGCGAATTCCATGTTGATCAAAACTTGAAAATGATTCTCTGGACACATGTAAGTGCTTAAAAATAAGTGCTTAAAAAATATCATTAAAAATAAATCATAGGCACATTCATAGGTACAACGATCGGTGGGTTATTGAAATGATCTAAAAAATTAATAATTTTATAAATTAAAATAAAAGCTTAAGATTATAGTGGCTCCTAAAGCACGTTTCGTGAAATACCTGCAATAAATGTTGTAGCGAATTCGAAGATTATTGCCCATATTCATTAAAACCTCATAACGATTTATTTGGCAATTATTATTTTCTTCGGGAATTTGGTTCAATTCCACAATGCAATGATGATTGCATGCATTTAAATATTCATTAAAATAATTCATAATCTAAATTAGGTAAAGATGAAAAATAAAAATTTGTAATCCGTGACTCCTACATAAAGGTGAATGGGTAATTACATGAAATATAATTACAGCGAAAACTAGGGGATTGGTAACTGCGTTGCCCTCCTGATTGGCAGTTAACGCTAACTCTAATCCACGAATTTGAGTGTGTAGATCTTGCACTATTAAATGTTTCTCTCGCCAGCCACGTTGAGCTACGTTCATCTTTTGGTATAACTTCTTCACGCATCCCGGTTAGATCCAGGTTGATTTGATTGATTGACACTCTTTGCTTATTTGTAGTAACTGATTGTGGAAATCCACATTAACTTTCCGTATTAACTTTTTGGTTATAAGCATTATTAAACTTGTTAAAAAAATTCAACCCAAACCCATTTTTAAACCAGCCTCAAGATTTATCGAAAATTATCCCTCCAAGCCCAATAGATATGATCCACTCGTTCATAAAACTGATGTATTATATTTGGTTCTATAAAAAATTATTTTGTTTAAGCTAATTTCTCTTTTTACTACTCCACATTTGAAATTGGTATATTAGAAATGCTGTAAAAAGTTAATTAATTATATCTTTTATGAATATCATTTGTTGTTATTTCTTCACAAAAATCTAGAGTTTCGATGGATATTTTTGAAATATATAAAAACCGTGAAATTATTAATTGATTGAATTTCATGAAAAATCTTCGTCATCTTCATAACGTTGAATATTCGGATTTTTCCCCTTTTGACATTCTAAAAAAGCGTTCTTTTTAATTTCCGGTTTTTATCAACTCCACATTTGAAGGTTGTCCTTTTTCGATTGCTCCAGGTAAATTACAAATGCTGTAAAAAGGTTATTTATTTTTTACTTAAATTTCGAATTTTCGCTAACAAATTATTTATTTAATGTGTATAGTATTAATTTAACTGTTGTATTTTTACAAATTTCGTGCTTCTGGGTGATCAATAACAGTTTTTGGGCTTCATTTTTATTTCATTTTAATAGTTACTCTTAAATATTGATATTTTAAATATTGACTTTTCTTTTATTTCCCTCTACTTGGTGGCATTCTTCCACTTTCTGTGTTTTGTGAGATTTGACGTTAAAGTTTGTGCATTATTGGATACCATAGTTAATTTGACAGTCATTTGCCGCTACATGATGATGCGAGTAGCTTGCGCATCTGTTGTTCATTATTTCTATAAATTGATTCCGAATTGGACAATTATTCATTTTAAATTCTGAATATTAAAATAAATATTTTAACACTTAACTAATTTAAAAATGTTATCTATATAAATATTATAATTTTTTATCTTATATAAGTTTAAAAATAATGTAATTTTTTTATAAATTAAATTATTTTATTAATATTAAATTTTATATAGATATATTTTAATTTAAACAAATTTTTTTTATATTAATTTAATTTTCTGACAAATAGACTTAAAAAAATATTTTAACACTTAGCTAATTTTAAAATGTTATTTATATAATTATTGTAATTTTTTATCTATATTATAAGTTTAAAAATAATGTAATTTTTTTATAAATTAAATTATTTTATTAATATTAAATTTTATAATATAGATATATTTTAATTTAAACAAATTTTTTTTATATTAATTTAATTTTCTGGTTAATAATAAACCTTAATATTAATTTTTACTTATAATACATTTGAATATTTATTAAAGTTTTTCAAATGCCTCTATACAGATATATTTAACTGCTAAATGAGTCATCAGTTTCAATAAATTCTTTAGATTTTCATATTTGGTATCAATCTCTTGCTTTTGCAGAAAGTTCAATTATTATACCCCATCCATCGCGCAATTGCTAAATAATATTAATTAATTTATCCATATAATCTATTTCTGACAAATAGACTTAAAAAAATATTTTAACACTTAGCTAATTTTAAAATGTTATTTATATAATTATTGTAATTTTTTATCTATATTATAAGTTTAAAAATAATGTAATTTTTTTATAAATTAAATTATTTTATTAATATTAAATTTTATAATATAGAGATATTTTAATTTAAACAAATTTTTTTTATATTAATTTAATTTTCTGGTTAATAATAAACCTTAATATTAATTTTTACTTATAATACATTTGAATATTTATTAAAGTTTTTCAAATGCCTCTATACAGATATATTTAACTGCTAAATAAGTCATCAGTTTCAATAAATTCTTTAGATTTTCATATTTGGTATCAATCTCTTGCTTTTAGGGTCATAAAAGCTGATACTGGATCCTTAAAGTTTATCCGGCAATTAAGGAGACATCGAGCATCTTTCCACTATCTTATATTTCGACACCTTGTCCATATTCATCATAATGACGTTCAAAATAAATTAATTTATTGATTCATAATTTTAAAATTGTACATCAATAACATTGTATTATAATAAAGTAATACCAAATTTTTAAATTTGAAATTAAAAAATAATAATAAATGATGATTAATACAATTACGGATAATTACATATTTAAAAAAGAATTTAAACTTTGTATAAATTTGATATATTATAAATCAAATCTTTATGAAAATTTATTCTCAATTTAAAGAAAGTTAAAATCCCTAGCACTAATAGAATGTTTTTATACGACATCAATGTATACAATGAAATTATCATCCCTGCTTCAAAATATTTTCATCCTAGATCAAATATCTGGTTTTATTATTTCAATATATTAAAGTATTTTATAAAAAGAACTTTATTTATCAAATTCTTTTTTTATTCTATTACGACTCGCTATTTTCAATTAACATTTATATTGCATTTTAACTTCAAAGGTTCATCAACTTAAAATTCTTCGATTAAACAAATCAAACTAAAACGAAAAATAATTTTCAAAATAGTTTTCAATAATCATGAAATTATAATGAAAGAAAATTGCGAAGATGAAAATTGTACAAGTGTTAATTAATAAAGCTTAATATTAATTTTTAATTTTAAAACATTTGAATATTTATTAAACTTTTCCAAATGCTTCTAAATAAATGTTTAACTGCTAATTGAGTCATCATTTTCAATAAATTCTTTAGATTTTCATATTTGGTAGCAATCTCTTGCTTTTGCAGAAAGTTCAATTATTATACCCCATCCATCGCGCAATTGCTAAATAATATTAATTAATTTATCCATATAATACATTTAAATATACCAGCGATATCTATGCCAATATCATTAACCAATTATTATTAACCAAATTATTAACATATGGCATAAGTTGAATAGATTAATTGGATTAATTTAATAAAACCACAATAAAGAAAATTAAAATTACCTTATTTATTGGATAATGAAATAACTTATATGCTTCATATGGTCACTGAATTCCTATGGAAATTCATTTACTTTATTATTTAAAAATATTTGTAGTTTTCTTGAAATTAAATTAATACACATAGAATTTATTAACTAATAATTATAAATCCCTCGTTCAAAAGACAATTATAAACAATTAGCAGGACAGGAAACCCGACACAGGTCTTCTATCGACAGTCCTTAAACCAACAGGTATGCCATGGCTATAGCAGTAAAAGTAGCAGTGCTTATTTTTTAGCTGGAATTCTACTCATTAATTTATAATTATTTAATAAAACCCCAATAAAGAAAATTTAAATTAATTTTTATGTTTATAATATAATCCTTGAATACTTTATTTACTGGATAATCAAATAGCTTATATGGTTCATAGTTAAACCACTTTCTTGTAATTATCGGAAATTGATATTCCTTTAAATGACCTGAAACTAAAATAACAATCAACTTTGTTACTTGGTCACTGAATTGATATTGAAAGATTATTATCCAAAAATTTCCATTTTCCTAGAAATTAAATTAATACAACTATAATTTATTAACTAATAATTATAAATCCCTCGTTTAAAAGACATATTTATAAACGCATAACAAGACAAGAAATCGGACATAGGTCTTAAATCAACAGTCCATTAACCCACAGGTATGCCAGTGGTAACCAACATCATATTTTTACCCAATTAAAACATAATTTGTCTTTATCATCAAAACTAAAACTATATTTTGGTAATGTTTGAGCTGTAAATCCTATCCATAATACATGAATATCAATCGATGAAATTTGATATGAATTGAATTTTGATAATTTTATTGATTTGTTATTTATTATTTCTATCATGATTTGATTGGTTGAATTGATATAGATATTGCTTATCAAATCATTCCTTATAATCACACTAGTTACGCATATCAATAAATTGTGACATTCACCTTGTGAGATTTGCATCAAACATAGGCTGATTGATAATTAAGTGTATTCTATCCAAATTTGACATGCCAACTGTGATTGACTATTATGAATGTTCCAATGCACGATGGATGTGTTTTGAAATTATTGTATTTATAGGTTAGCGACACTGCCATGATTAATAGCACTCGCCTTCTGCTATATTATGGACTGAATTCCATAGCTTGAAGGGGTTCAGGTTTGGGCCTAAAGCTGGCCAGTTCTCCGTTGTGATCTATCCGGGTAAATTCGACCCACACCAGGATTGTGGTTTTTGGTCGATATAAGGAAGCTTAGTCTTGCTTGAAAACCCTGTTGTTACATGCAAATATGAAATAAGTAAGATGCTTCACATACGGCTGGAGACTCTGGGAGATGAGTGCGTACCACACTTGTCAGTAATGCAGACAAAAGTGGTTTTATTTGACTATAAGTTGTGGCTTGTTTAACTCCATGGACCCGTAGCCTTCTGAACCACTCGAGATGTAGATAACTGTTGTTGTATAAGTGAGGATATCAGAGCAGATCAAAAAGCAAATTAATTCATTAGTGGTAAATCAATGTGAGAAAATAATGATACTGTCTGCATTTATAATTACACTTCGATATCCGTGGGCTGATTGGTGGACAGAACTGTGCATTACTTTCACGTACACCCAAACTTTGTCTAATTTTGTTTGGGTCTTTTGTATCTCATTATTTAAATTTATTTAGTAATTACATTACAAAACTTTTATTGAGAATCAAACAAAACAATACATTTGTTAATAAACATGTTAAAACATCTGTCGATACAGAATTGTTATATATTGATATCAACAATCTGTATGGTTGGGCTCTAAGCCAAAGTCTTCCTTTCGGTGATTTTAGTTTGGTAATACATAATCTTGATTCTGTTTTGGATGACTGTGAGTACAGATATTGAAATGATTTCATTTGGTTACCTATGGAAGTTGATATTGAAATTCCTAAAAGTGTACATGAGATTTTGAATAAATTCCCTGTGGCACCTGAAAAGGTGTGTCCACCGGATTCTAAAGTTGAAAAATTAATGCTCACCCATTATTCATGTTATTATGATATTCATTCGAGACTTCTAAAGATGTTTGTTTCTCTTAGTGTTAAGTTTATTAGGATTCATAGAGCTATAAGGTTTAAGCAGACAAAGATTTTTTTCAGAAAATCTATAGATTGATGATGATTTAATAGCAGCTCATCTAAATAAAGAATTAATTTGTTTAGACAGACATAGTTATATCACTCAAACGGTTTTTGATTTATCGAAATTACGGATGTATCAGCTTGAGTTTCTTGAATTAGATTAAGTATTTCATTTGAAAAGATGATTACTTATTCATTTAAGCCGTCGTTCAGAAATTGTATACAGAATTTATTTGTTTTGACCGACCTAGTTATATCACTCAAAGGTTCTTGATTTATCGGAGAAATATAGGAATATTTTCAATTATAGGATTTACATTGTTGATTTACACTTACTCTTTCTTCCTTGAAATTAAAAATTATAAATTAAGTACTCTTTTACCTGTAATAGTTTCGGATAATCTTTTGGACACTTCGAATTATGATCATATTCATCCTTTGTATTCAAGAAATCTTGACTTAGTAATAGGTAAATTTAAAAATGAGAAACAGAAAGTAATAAAGCAAAGGGAATTACTTTGGATGGAATTTAAATAAAGCATCTTTTTTATCTTGATTGTAATAGAAACGATATAATTTTATTATTATTTCAAAAATTTTTATTATTATTATCATTATTATTATTTTATAAAATTTTACACAGGCTTCTATAAGATGTCTTTTATTTGCAACCATATTGCATACGTCTTAGTAATATTTGCACTGGTATTGCAATTTCTTTTGTACATAATATATTTTCAATCCCTCATGATGTGTTTAAGGGTCGTTTTACAAGATCTTTCCAAAATTTTTAACAAAATATTATTATCAAATATTGTTATCATTATTATTGATATTATTATTACTATTTCAATTATTATTATTATTATTATTATATTATTTTTCTCTAATTTTATATTATATTTCTTACAATATTACTAAAAAGTTATTATTATTATTATTATTATTTTTCTCTTTTAAATTTAATATTATAATTTACACATTATTATTTTATTGTTATTATTATTATTATTGTTATTATTATTATTATTATTATTATTTTAAATACACAGCAAAAGCAATAACTGATTAAATAAAATCCAGAGCAAGTCTTGCACGTTCCCATCTCCATATTGGAGAATATATATTGTTCTGGTCCTCTTTGACGGAAAATTTTATCTTTCTGTTGCTATGAATTCTGTATTTATTAGCCGTTTCTTCCTTTACCTGATTTCATTTAACAATAAAATTTTAAGCACTTTAGAAAATTTTGCCATATTTTTTCCGATAACATTTTGACTTGTTGTCAAAGCAGGATCTCGCTACTAATAAGAAGAACTATACAACTGCAAAATATAAAAACTGTATGAAAACTTCTCACTCACCGTTGTACTGTAAAAGGCAATATTTGTACATTTCAGTGTTATATTGTGTAATAAATGTTCATAATTATGTAATGTTTTTATTGAATTTATATGAATTTTTGTGAGAATTAATAATAATAATTTTAATAATAATAATTATAATGATAATAATATTAATAATAATACATAATAATAATACATAATAATAATAATATTAATAATAATAAATAATCTTAATAAATAATAATATTAATACATAATTCAGTTTAATTTTTAGTGGCCATTTTTATTTTGTCCTTACTCCAAGATATATTGATATATAATTGGGCTGGCTTGAATAAAACTGCAGGTCTTGGGTAATCCTATTTCACTCAACTTAATCAATTACAGCCAATTCTGATGGTCGACAATTTCATTGCTAATTAGATTGGTTTTTTTGGCAGGACAATACAAAACTTGTCGGTGAATACACAAAATTCTTTGGAAAGGTTTGGTCACCTATTCCCATAATTTATTATTATTATTTATTATTACTATTAATTTTATAATTTATTATTATCATTATTATTATTATTATTATTAATTATTGATTAATTAATAATAAATGCTAAAATAATAATACTTATATTAATACTTAAAGTACAACTAAAAAATTAGATTATCTAAAATTATAAAAATACCACTTAAAGACAAAAAATGCAAATACAAAAATTTAACATTTATTTAATTACAAATTATGTTGTAATTCTAAAATTGCTTCATTATTTGCAGCTAGCTGCTCGTTTATCGCTTCATTAGTTGCAGCTAGCTGCTCGTTTATCGCAGCAAACTGTGCATCAAATTGTTGCATCATTTTTTGCGCCCAAGGTGGGGGCGCATTTTCATTTACAATATTCTAATAATAATAAATAAGAAGAATAAATAATAATAAATAGCTGCTGGTTGGTGCGCATTTTCATCTTCTAAAAATTAAAAATTTTATAAATTTACAATAAATACTAATAATAATAAATAATAATAAATAATAATAATACCGCCATTTGTTGGATGTTGCCCATCAGCTGCTGGTTGGGCGCATTTTCATTCCCACCTGGTGGTTTCCCATGTGGGGGCTCATTCTCATTATTTAAAATTCTAAAAATTAAAATAAACGAATAATAATCATACTACCAGGGATAATCATGGGCACATCCATAGTTACATGTGGTGGGTTATTTAGATGATCTAAAAAACTAATAATTTAATAAAATAAAATAAAAACTTACGGTTATAGTGGCTCCTGAAGCCACGTTTTCTAAAATACCTGCAACAAATGTTGCAGCGTATTCTAAAATATTGATTCATGTTTGTCAAAACATGAACTTGATTGACTGGGCAATTATGGTTTTCAATCGGTATTTGATTGAAAGGCACAATACATCTGTGGCCAACCGCATCTACAAAATCATTTAAATTCATATTATATTTAAAATAAAATTGTTTTATATTTTAATATTAAAACAAAAATGTTTTAAATTAATTTTATAATGATGATATTTTAGCTTTTATCTTTTCTAATTAAGATTTTTGATAAATTATTGGTTGAAATTTTTTAAAAAATTATCCATTTTAAATAAATTGTTTTTTTCTGAAAACCTAAAAAATATAATTATTCAAGGATGAAAATTAAAATTTGGAATCCGTAAGGGCTACATAAACGTGAATTGGTCATTACATGAGATTTAATTACAGCGAAAACTAGGGGATGGGTAACTGCGTTGCCCTTTTGTTATAACTTCTTCACGCATCCCGGTTATATCCAGGTTGATTTGATTGATTGACACTCAAATTTTTCTCCCTTTTTTCAATAATCCTGGTTTTATCATTCATTTTAGTTGTTGCGGTTTGAGTAATCATTTACCCAGCAAAGCACAGCACAAACCTGCCAAGTATTTTATCAGAACATCTTTTTAAAACTATCTAAAAAAATAATGTTTAAATTATTATAATTAAAATAATTTTTTCATTTAAAGCTGACATTTATAAATAAATATATAAATTTGGCAACGATTTAATTAAAAGAAAACGCCAATAAAAATCTCCTCGTACGATATATTTCGATAACATAACTGTCATCTTCAGGTACTAAACCAACTAAAGATATTATGAATTAACTTTTAATTTAAACAAATTATTTTTTTTAATATTTAATTTTCTAACAAATAAACACTAAAAAAATATTTTCTTTGACGACTGCCAGATGGTTAATCTGGCAGTGATTTGCCGCCGCATGATCATGCGAGCAGCTTGCGCATCCGTTGATGATTTCCATAAATTGATTCCAAATTGGACAATTATTCATTTTAAATTCTGAATATTAGAACAAATATTTAAACAACTTTTAACTAATTTTAAAAACCATATATAAAAACCATGAAATTATTAATTTTATTGAATTTCATGAGAAATCTTCGACATCTTCATAGCGTTGAATATTCGGATTTTGTCTACTTCTGACATTCTATTAAAAGATTATTTTTAATTTAAGTTGATTTCTGTGTTTTTTCAATTCCAATTTTGAAGGTTTTCATGTTTCGATTGCTCCAGGTAAATTATAAATGCTGTAAAAAGTTAATTAATTTTATCTTTTATGTAAATCATTTGTTGTTATTTTTCATTCACAAAAATCAAGAGTTTTGATGGATATTTTTGAAATATATAAAAAAGCGTGAAATTATTAATTTGATTGAATTTCATGAAAAATCTTCGACATCTTCATAGCGTTTAATATTCGGATTTTGTCTACATCTGACATTATATAAAAAGTTATATTATTTAAGCTAATTTCCTTTTTTACTACTCCACATTTGAAATTGGTATATTATAAATGTTGTAAAAAGTTAATTAATTTTATTTTTTAACTAAGTCCTTTTTTCTTATATCTTCAGCCACAAAAATCTAGGGTTTCGATGGATATTTTTGAAATATGTAAAAATGCATGAAATTAATAATTTGATGAAAAACCTTCGTCATCTTCATAACGTTGAATATTCGGATTTTTCCCCTTTTGACATTCTATAAAAGTGTTCTTTTTAATTTCCGTTTTTTTCAACTCTGCATTTGAAGGTTGTCCTTTTTCGATTGCTCCAGATAATTTACAAATCATTTAAATTCATTTTTAAAATAAATTGATTTATATTTTAATATTAAAACAAAAATGTTTTAAATTAATTTTAAAATGATGAAATTTTAGTTTTTATCTTTTCTAATTAAGATTTTTGATAAATTATTGGTTGAAAAATTTTATAAATATAGTAATAATAATAAATAATAATAATACCGCGATTTGGTGGATGTTGTTGATCACCTGGTAGTGGCCCATGTGGTGGCTCAGGAATAATCACAGGCTCATCAACCGGTAGGTTATTTTGATGATCTAAAAAAATTAATAATTTTATAAATTAAACTAAAAACTTACTATTGTAGTGGCGCCTAAAGCCACGTTTTGTAAAATACCTGCAACAAATGTTGCAGCGTATTCTAAAATATTGGTTGATGTTGCTCAAAACATTAAAATGATCTATGGGATAATTGTTGTCCAAAATCGGAATATCATTAAATGGCACAATACATCGGTGGCCAACCGCTTCTGAAAAATCATTTAGATTCATTTTATATTTAAAAATAAATATTTTACTATTTTAATATTAAAACAAAAATGTTTTAAATTAATTTTAAAATGATGAAATTTTAGTTTTTATCTTTTCTAATTAAGATTTTTGATAAATTATTGGTTGAAAAATTTTATAAATATAGTAATAATAATAAATAATAATAATACCGCGATTTGGTGGATGTTGTTGATCACCTGGTAGTGGCCCATGTGGTGGCTCAGGAATAATCACAGGCTCATCAACCGGTAGGTTATTTTGATGATCTAAAAAAAATTAATAATTTTATAAATTAAACTAAAAACTTACTATTGTAGTGGCGCCTAAAGCCACGTTTTGTAAAATACCTGCCACAAATGTGGCAGCGAATTTTAAAATATTGATGCATGTTTCCTAAAACATGGAAACGATTGTTAGGACAATTGTTGTCCCAATCGGTATATCATTAAATGCCACAATACATCGGTGGGCACCGCTTCTGCAAAATTATTTAAATTCATTTTATATTTAAAAATAAATATTTTACTATTTTAATATTAAAACAAAAGGTTTTAAATTAATTTTAAAATGATAAAATTTTAGTTTTTATCTTTTCTAATTAAGATTTTTGATAAATTATTGGTTGAAAAATTTATAAATATAGTAATAATAATAAATAATAATAATACCGCGATTTGGTGGATGTTGTTGATCACCTGGTAGTGGCCCATGTGGTGGCTCAGGAATAATCACAGGCTCATCAACCGGTAGGTTATTTTGATGATCTAAAAAAAATTAATAATTTTATAAATTAAACTAAAAACTTACTATTGTAGTGGCGCCTAAAGCCACGTTTTGTAAAATACCTGCAACAAATGTTGCAGCGTATTCTAAAATATTGGTTGATGTTGCTCAAAACATTAAAATGATCTATGGGATAATTGTTGTCCAAAATCGGAATATCATTAAATGGCACAATACATCGGTGGCCAACCGCTTCTGCAAAATCATTTAGATTCATTTTATATTTAAAATAAATATTTTACTATTTTAATATTAAAACAAAAATGTTTTAAATTAATTTTAAAATGATGAAATTTTAGTTTTTATCTTTTCTAATTAAGATTTTTGATAAATTATTGGTTGAAAAATTTTATAAATATAGTAATAATAATAAATAATAATAATACCGCCATTTGGTGGATGTGGTTGATCACCTGGTAGTGGCCCATGTGGTGGCTCAGGAATAATCACAGGCTCATCAACCGGTAGGTTATTTTGATGATCTAAAAAAAATTAATAATTTTATAAATTAAACTAAAAACTTACTATTGTAGTGGCGCCTAAAGCCACGTTTTGTAAAATACCTGCCACAAATGTTGCAGCGTATTCTAAAATATTGGTTGATGTTGCTCAAAACATTAAAATGATCTATGGGATAATTGTTGTCCAAAATCGGAATATCATTAAATGGCACAATACATCGGTGGCCAACCGCTTCTGCAAAATCATTTAGATTCATTTTATATTTAAAAATAAATATTTTACTATTTTAATATTAAAACAAAAATGTTTTAAATTAATTTTAAAATGATGAAATTTTAGTTTTTATCTTTTCTAATTAAGATTTTTGATAAATTATTGGTTGAAAAATTTTATAAATATAGTAATAATAATAAATAATAATAATACCGCCATTTGGTGGATGTGGTTGATCACCTGGTAGTGGCCCATGTGGTGGCTCAGGAATAATCACAGGCTCATCAACCGGTAGGTTATTTTGATGATCTAAAAAAAATTAATAATTTTATAAATTAAACTAAAAACTTACTATTGTAGTGGCGCCTAAAGCCACGTTTTGTAAAATACCTGCCACAAATGTGGCAGCGAATTTTAAAATATTGATGCATGTTTCCTAAAACATGGAAACGATTGTTAGGACAATTGTTGTCCCCAATCGGTATATCATTAAATGCCACAATACATCGGTGGGCACCGCTTCTGCAAAATTATTTAAATTCATTTTATATTTAAAAATAAATATTTTACTATTTTAATATTAAAACAAAAAGGTTTTAAATTAATTTTAAAATGATAAAATTTTAGTTTTTATCTTTTCTAATTAAGATTTTTGATAAATTATTGGTTGAAAAATTTTATAAATATAGTAATAATAATAAATAATAATAATACCGCGATTTGGTGGATGTTGTTGATCACCTGGTAGTGGCCCATGTGGTGGCTCAGGAATAATCACAGGCTCATCAACCGGTAGGTTATTTTGATGATCTAAAAAAAATTAATAATTTTATAAATTAAACTAAAAACTTACTATTGTAGTGGCGCCTA
This sequence comes from Schmidtea mediterranea, assembly GCA_022537955.1. NCBI lineage: Eukaryota > Metazoa > Platyhelminthes > Tricladida > Dugesiidae > Schmidtea > Schmidtea mediterranea. The sequence goes on along the minus strand of CM039679.1, from coordinate 320,969,386 downwards.
AAGCCACGTTTTGTAAAATACCTGCAACAAATGTTGCAGCGTATTCTAAAATATTGGTTGATGTTGCTCAAAACATTAAAATGATCTATGGGATAATTGTTGTCCAAAATCGGAATATCATTAAATGGCACAATACATCGGTGGCCAACCGCTTCTGCAAAATCATTTAGATTCATTTTATATTTAAAAATAAATATTTTACTATTTTAATATTAAAACAAAAATGTTTTAAATTAATTTTAAAATGATGAAATTTTAGTTTTTATCTTTTCTAATTAAGATTTTTGATAAATTATTGGTTGAAAAATTTTATAAATATAGTAATAATAATAAATAATAATAATACCGCCATTTGGTGGATGTGGTTGATCACCTGGTAGTGGCCCATGTGGTGGCTCAGGAATAATCACAGGCTCATCAACCGGTAGGTTATTTTGATGATCTAAAAAAAATTAATAATTTTATAAATTAAACTAAAAACTTACTATTGTAGTGGCGCCTAAAGCCACGTTTTGTAAAATACCTGCCACAAATGTGGCAGCGAATTTTAAAATATTGATGCATGTTTCCTAAAACATGGAAACGATTGTTAGGACAATTGTTGTCCCCAATCGGTATATCATTAAATGCCACAATACATCGGTGGGCACCGCTTCTGCAAAATTATTTAAATTCATTTTATATTTAAAAATAAATATTTTACTATTTTAATATTAAAACAAAAATGTTTTAAATTAATTTTAAAATGATGAAATTTTAGTTTTTATCTTTTCTAATTAAGATTTTTGATAAATTATTGGTTGAAAAATTTTATAAATATAGTAATAATAATAAATAATAATAATACCGCGGTTTGGTGGATGTTGTTGATCACCTGGTAGTGGCCCATGTGGTGCTCAGGAATAATCACAGGCTCATCAACCGGTAGGTTATTTTGATGATCTAAAAAAAATTAATAATTTTATAAATTAAACTAAAAACTTACTATTGTAGTGGCGCCTAAAGCCACGTTTTGTAAAATACCTGCAACAAATGTTGCAGCGTATTCTAAAATATTGGTTGATGTTGCTCAAAACATTAAAATGATCTATGGGATAATTGTTGTCCAAAATCGGAATATCATTAAATGGCACAATACATCGGTGGCCAACCGCTTCTGAAAAATCATTTAGATTCATTTTATATTTAAAAATAAATAGTTTACTATTTTAATATTAAAACAAAAATGTTTTAAATTAATTTTAAAATGATGAAATTTTAGTTTTTATCTTTTCTAATTAAGATTTTTGATAAATTATTGGTTGAAAAATTTTATAAATATAGTAATAATAATAAATAATAATAATACCGCGATTTGGTGGATGTTGTTGATCACCTGGTAGTGGCCCATGTGGTGGCTCAGGAATAATCACAGGCTCATCAACCGGTAGGTTATTTTGATGATCTAAAAAAATTAATAATTTTATAAATTAAACTAAAAACTTACTATTGTAGTGGCGCCTAAAGCCACGTTTTGTAAAATACCTGCCACAAATGTTGCAGCGTATTCTAAAATATTGGTTGATGTTGCTCAAAACATTAAAATGATCTATGGGATAATTGTTGTCCAAAATCGGAATATCATTAAATGGCACAATACATCGGTGGCCAACCGCTTCTGAAAAATCATTTAGATTCATTTTATATTTAAAAATAAATATTTTACTATTTTAATATTAAAACAAAAATGTTTTAAATTAATTTTAAAATGATGAAATTTTAGTTTTTATCTTTTCTAATTAAGATTTTGATAAATTATTGGTTGAAAAATTTTATAAATATAGTAATAATAATAAATAATAATAATACCGCGATTTGGTGGATGTTGTTGATCACCTGGTAGTGGCCCATGTGGTGGCTCAGGAATAATCACAGGCTCATCAACCGGTAGGTTATTTTGATGATCTAAAAAAAATTAATAATTTTATAAATTAAACTAAAAACTTACTATTGTAGTGGCGCCTAAAGCCACGTTTTGTAAAATACCTGCCACAAATGTGGCAGCGAATTTTAAAATATTGATGCATGTTTCCTAAAACATGGAAACGATTGTTAGGACAATTGTTGTCCCCAATCGGTATATCATTAAATGCCACAATACATCGGTGGGCACCGCTTCTGCAAAATTATTTAAATTCATTTTATATTTAAAAATAAATATTTTACTATTTTAATATTAAAACAAAAAGGTTTTAAATTAATTTTAAAATGATAAAATTTTAGTTTTTATCTTTTCTAATTAAGATTTTTGATAAATTATTGGTTGAAAAATTTTATAAATATAGTAATAATAATAAATAATAATAATACCGCGATTTGGTGGATGTTGTTGATCACCTGGTAGTGGCCCATGTGGTGGCTCAGGAATAATCACAGGCTCATCAACCGGTAGGTTATTTTGATGATCTAAAAAAAATTAATAATTTTATAAATTAAACTAAAAACTTACTATTGTAGTGGCGCCTAAAGCCACGTTTTGTAAAATACCTGCAACAAATGTTGCAGCGTATTCTAAAATATTGGTTGATGTTGCTCAAAACATTAAAATGATCTATGGGATAATTGTTGTCCAAAATCGGAATATCATTAAATGGCACAATACATCGGTGGCCAACCGCTTCTGAAAAATCATTTAGATTCATTTTATATTTAAAAATAAATATTTTACTATTTTAATATTAAAACAAAAATGTTTTAAATTAATTTTAAAATGATGAAATTTTAGTTTTTATCTTTTCTAATTAAGATTTTTGATAAATTATTGGTTGAAAAATTTTATAAATATAGTAATAATAATAAATAATAATAATACCGCCATTTGGTGGATGTGGTTGATCACCTGGTAGTGGCCCATGTGGTGGCTCAGGAATAATCACAGGCTCATCAACCGGTAGGTTATTTTGATGATCTAAAAAAAATTAATAATTTTATAAATTAAACTAAAAACTTACTATTGTAGTGGCGCCTAAAGCCACGTTTTGTAAAATACCTGCCACAAATGTTGCAGCGTATTCTAAAATATTGGTTGATGTTGCTCAAAACATTAAAATGATCTATGGGATAATTGTTGTCCAAAATCGGAATATCATTAAATGGCACAATACATCGGTGGCCAACCGCTTCTGAAAAATCATTTAGATTCATTTTATATTTAAAATAAATATTTTACTATTTTAATATTAAAACAAAAATGTTTTAAATTAATTTTAAAATGATGAAATTTTAGTTTTTATCTTTTCTAATTAAGATTTTTGATAAATTATTGGTTGAAAAATTTTATAAATATAGTAATAATAATAAATAATAATAATACCGCCATTTGGTGGATGTGGTTGATCACCTGGTAGTGGCCCATGTGGTGGCTCAGGAATAATCACAGGCTCATCAACCGGTAGGTTATTTTGATGATCTAAAAAAAATTAATAATTTTATAAATTAAACTAAAAACTTACTATTGTAGTGGCGCCTAAAGCCACGTTTTGTAAAATACCTGCCACAAATGTGGCAGCGAATTTTAAAATATTGATGCATGTTTCCTAAAACATGGAAACGATTGTTAGGACAATTGTTGTCCCCAATCGGTATATCATTAAATGCCACAATACATCGGTGGCACCGCTTCTGCAAAATTATTTAAATTCATTTTATATTTAAAAATAAATATTTTACTATTTTAATATTAAAACAAAAAGGTTTTAAATTAATTTTAAAATGATAAAATTTTAGTTTTTATCTTTTCTAATTAAGATTTTTGATAAATTATTGGTTGAAAAATTTTATAAATATAGTAATAATAATAAATAATAATAATACCGCGATTTGGTGGATGTTGTTGATCACCTGGTAGTGGCCCATGTGGTGGCTCAGGAATAATCACAGGCTCATCAACCGGTAGGTTATTTTGATGATCTAAAAAAAATTAATAATTTTATAAATTAAACTAAAAACTTACTATTGTAGTGGCGCCTAAAGCCACGTTTTGTAAAATACCTGCAACAAATGTTGCAGCGTATTCTAAAATATTGGTTGATGTTGCTCAAAACATTAAAATGATCTATGGGATAATTGTTGTCCAAAATCGGAATATCATTAAATGGCACAATACATCGGTGGCCAACCGCTTCTGAAAAATCATTTAGATTCATTTTATATTTAAAAATAAATAGTTTACTATTTTAATATTAAAACAAAAATGTTTTAAATTAATTTTAAAATGATGAAATTTTAGTTTTTATCTTTTCTAATTAAGATTTTTGATAAATTATTGGTTGAATTTTTTTTAAAAATTATCCATTTTAAATAAATTGTTTTTTTCTGAAAATTTAAAAAATATAATTATGCGAGGATGAAAAATAAAAATTTGGAATCCGTGAGTGCTACATAAAGAAGGGTCATTACATGAAATATAATTACAGCGGAAACTAGGGTATAGGTAACTGCGTTGCCCTCCTGGCTGGCAGTTAACCCTACGAATTTATACAATATATAATAATATACAATTTCTTCATATATACAATTTGCCTAAATTTTTTACATTTTATAAAGAAAAATAAAGTTAAAAAACTAACATTTATTTAAAAATTGGGATGTAAAATCCCGTCAACAGCATTTTGCTATGCTGCAATAGCTGCGTTCTGACCAGTAAACTGCTCATTAATAGCAGTAAATCTGGCGTTAATAGCAGCAAATTGTTGATTAAACTGCTTGATCATTTGTTGCGCCCAAGCTGGTGGTTGCGCATTTTCTAAATATACTAATAATAACAAATAACAATAATACCGCCATTTGCTGGATTTGGGTTAAAAAACTTACAATTGGGATGTAAAATCCCGTGAACAGCATCTTCAAGGGCAGTAATTCTGACTTCAATGGCATCAAATCTGGCGTTTATATTACCGTTTATATTCGCCATCATTTGTTGCGCCCAAGCTGGTGGTTGCGCATCTTCTAAAAATTTTATAAATATAGTAATAATAATAAATAATAATAATACCGCCATTTGGTGGATGTTGTTGATCACCTGGTTGATCACATAGCACATGTGGGACTTCATTATCCTCTAAACATTAAAAAATTTTAATAAATAATAATACCACCATTTTGTGGATGTGGTTGATCACCTGGTAGTGGCCCATGTGGTGGCTCAGGTACAAAAGGTTCTACAACCGGTTGGATAATTTGATGCCCTAAAGAAAATTAATAATTTTATAAATTAAACTAAAAACTTACTATTGTAGTGGCGCCTAAAGCCACGTTTTGTAAAATACCTGCCACAAATGTTGCAGCGTATTCTAAAATATTGGTTGATGTTGCTCAAAACATTAAAATGATCTATGGGATAATTGTTGTCCAAAATCGGAATATCATTAAATGGCACAATACATCGGTGGCCAACCGCTTCTGAAAAATCATTTAGATTCATTTTATATTTAAAAATAAATATTTTACTATTTTAATATTAAAACAAAAATGTTTTAAATTAATTTTAAAATGATGAAATTTTAGTTTTTATCTTTTCTAATTAAGATTTTTGATAAATTATTGGTTGAAAAATTTTATAAATATAGTAATAATAATAAATAATAATAATACCGCCATTTGGTGGATGTGGTTGATCACCTGGTAGTGGCCCATGTGGTGGCTCAGGAATAATCACAGGCTCATCAACCGGTAGGTTATTTTGATGATCTAAAAAAAATTAATAATTTTATAAATTAAACTAAAAACTTACTATTGTAGTGGCGCCTAAAGCCACGTTTTGTAAAATACCTGCCACAAATGTGGCAGCGAATTTTAAAATATTGATGCATGTTTCCTAAAACATGGAAACGATTGTTAGGACAATTGTTGTCCCCAATCGGTATATCATTAAATGCCACAATACATCGGTGGGCACCGCTTCTGCAAAATTATTTAAATTCATTTTATATTTAAAAATAAATATTTTACTATTTTAATATTAAAACAAAAATGTTTTAAATTAATTTTAAAATGATGAAATTTTAGTTTTTATCTTTTCTAATTAAGATTTTTGATAAATTATTGGTTGAAAAATTTTATAAATATAGTAATAATAATAAATAATAATAATACCGCCATTTGGTGGATGTTGTTGATCACCTGGTAGTGGCCCATGTGGTGGCTCAGGAATAATCACAGGCTCATCAACCGGTAGGTTATTTTGATGATCTAAAAAAAATTAATAATTTTATAAATTAAAATAAAAACTTACTATTGTAGTGGCGCGTAAAGCCACGTTTTGTAAAATACCTGCCACAAATGTGGCAGCGAATTTTAAAATATTGATGCATGTTTCCTAAAACATGGAAACGATTGTTAGGACAATTGTTGTCCCCAATCGGTATATCATTAAATGCCACAATACATCGGTGGGCAACCGCTTCTGCAAAATCATTTAAATTCATTTTATATTTAAAAATAAATATTTTACTATTTTAATATTAAAACAAAAATGTTTTAAATTAATTTTAAAATGATGAAATTTTAGTTTTTATCTTTTCTAATTAAGATTTTTGATAAATTATTGGTTGAATTTTTTTTAAAAATTATCCATTTTAAATAAATTGTTTTTTTCTGAAAACTTAAAAAATATAATTATGCGAGGATGAAAAATAAAAATTTGGAATCCGTGAGTGGTACATAAAGGTGAATGGGTCATTACATGAAATATAATTACAGCGGAAACTAGGGTATAGGTAACTGCGTTGCCCTCCTGGCTGGCAGTTAACCCTACGAATTTATACAATATATAATAATATACAATTTCTTCATATATACAATTTGCCTAAATTTTTTACATTTTATAAAGAAAAATAAAGTTAAAAAACTAACATTTATTTAAAAATTGGGATGTAAAATCCCGTCAACAGCATTTTGCTATGCTGCAATAGCTGCGTTCTGACCAGTAAACTGCTCATTAATAGCAGTAAATCTGGCGTTAATAGCAGCAAATTGTTGATTAAACTGCTTGATCATTTGTTGTGCCCAAGCTGGTGGTTGCGCATTTTCTAAATATACTAATAATAACAAATAACAATAATACCGCCATTTGCTAGATTTGGGTGATCACCTGGTGGTGGTTCATGTGGGGGCTCGTTCTTATCTAAAAACTAATGGCATAAGGAAACATTGTACCTTTGAGTAGCATACGATTTAGATACAATATATCAATTAAACTTAAATCCAAAACCCATAAAATAAATAATTTATTCTTTAATAAAAGATACTTATAATCGCAAGTTATAGCTCAGTATAGAAATATAAATCAACGTAAATGAACTTTCTTTGATAAATCAGGCATTTGATTAAAATAACGCTTCCGACTCAAATTTATTTACAAATTCAGGTAAGACAACTAAATTAATGCCGATAGGCTTACCGAGGATTCAATTAAAATCAATTCTTTTATAAAAAATCATTAGTAGTAATCCCGTAATGAAGGTTTGTAAAAGTTGAATTTAGTCTAAACCATAATAATAGACAATTGAATTGAATGAATAAGCTAGACTTAAATACATTCGGAAAATTATCAATAATCATTGCCAAAGAAAGAATGAATGTTCAAGCCAAATTGCGAATGCAACACCAAATATGAATCAAGTCAAGTATACCGAGCCCGAAACCCTAAAAATAACAAATCAATAATCATAAACACTTAGCGTATTTGTCAAATCGAAAATTACAACTGCCAATTTCAAAGGTAAATAATGGCGAATTAATTATCTAAATATATAAACTAAATTTCAGAATAAAATGAATTAGTAGCTAGTAAACGCGGGAATACAATTAAGTGAAATATAGAAGTACTGTTGGGCCAGAACACAAACGGCCTTGTAAATGTTTAAATAAATCGGTAACACACATGCAAATATAACCTGCAGCTTTAAATTCAAACCTATGAAAACATCAATTAAACCTAGCAAAATATGAGAGAAAAGCAATTACATATAAAATAATAAACATAAAAATAAATTAAAATAATAACAAAATGCAACAAGATCCGCACGATATAAATAAAAATATAACACGAAAACCCAACAAATTCGACTGAAATTTGATAATTTAAAAAAATGAAAATTTCATGAAAATGAAATTTAAATCAAAGAATTTGAATTAGAAATAATTCAATAAAAATTTCAAATAAAAAGTTATCAAAATAAATTAGAAAATAATAAAAATTAAGATTAGAATACACTAGAAAATATCAAGGTCGAATTTTGTTTTACTAAATCAAAAAGAGCACGCGAGGTTAAGGACAAAAAATAGGTATATATACCGATTCATTTTTACACAATTTTAATCGTTTTTTAAGCGTAAAACATTGTTTTGAATATTTTTGAAATCACACGATACTTTTAAATCTATTTTAGTTAGTAAAATCCACATATTATTCAGATTCGTGTAAGTGCGTGGAATATCGCCGATGATATGTGCCCGTGAAGACTGGCGTGCTGAACGCAGGGATCGGAACGTCAATATTATTCTGTATAGAAGAAAGGAGAAATAAGGAGGTGGTCTTTTGGCTATTTCCTCGTTCCTCGTTTTCTGTAAATTCGACCTAAATTAATCTACATACGGCTCAAAATCACCACACCGAGTAGTCCAGTGGGCACTCAATAAATATAATATGAACACAATGCGCCTAGGATCAATTACAGTAAGGTAACGGGGAATAATAAAATGAAATCGTTGTTAACAATTTGAATTAAATACGAATAAAATTCTAAAACCCTAAAAGTAGAGTTAAATTAATAGCCAAGTCGTCGAGAACCCACAATAGTAAATGATCCGTAAATAAATCATTAACTTAAATTACCACCCCAACTTAATGTACCTAAATAGAATAAAGAGGAGAGAAAAATTTGAAACTAATGTCTGCTATAAGTCTACAACCCTTTTCCGACATCAACTTTACGAGTTAAAAAATACAATCCGAATTAAATGAAAAGATTACCAATAAAATTTAAACAAATATGTCCTAGTTAATAAAAATAATTTACTTAAAACAAAACTACCACCAGATAAAACAAATAAGAGGGGATTATATTTAGTGAATTCACAGACTTAAATGAATAATTTCACCGGAGCGAGTTTTTTTTGTCATCCCAGATTTGGAGGACTTTGGAAATAAACTCATATCACAGAATGAGAATTCCATACTAGCCAGCGAATATCGACACCTTCTGTAAGTTCAGAGGAAGATACTTCCGACAACCACCCGGTAGATTGTCCACATAATATTCCGCTAATTGATAGGACTCCGACATGGTGAAATCTACACAGCCAGGTAGTAAGAACATATAATGAATAAAAAGTTTACCTTAAGAAGCTCCAAAGGTTTTATTTATCGTGTTGAAATTCCCCGAGTTAATAATAAGTTCCAAAAGATTTATTGAATTGTCTAAAAATCGATAAGTAAATTTAATAAGATTTCAGTTCTTACCTCGCATGTCGTATTGACAATCTAAATACTAAATAAATAAATGATTTTACACACCGATCGGATGTGGCCACACACCTGAGGGGCAGGGAATATAACGAAGTGTACCGAGCTCATTTTTACCAGCCTCTCCTAAGAGTAGGCAAACCATTTCGGATTAACTTCCACCTTAAAGGTTTCGGTTGGTTTTGATTTTCTACTCATAGTTTTGATTGCTGTGTTCCCCTTAAGGATCAGCAGCGCACATCACAACGCTCTGTGTTAATCGGGCAGCACTCCCACCAATCCCCCCTCTGGTACGTGCAAGTTCAGGCCTTTTTGAGCATCATTTTGCGATGCTTCACAGATATACCTGGGTCAGGTTATGTCTGCTAGACAGTGTTGTATCGGCGAGTTACTACACTGTTGTCTATCTATGTCAATGTATTTTCAAGCATCATATGCTACCAATAACATTTGGATCTGTGTATATTCGGGGTACCCGTGAGGCACTAACATTATTATTTTATTAATACCAATAACAATAACAATGACAACAATAACAATAACAATAATAATAATAATAATAATAACAACAATAACAATAGCCCTCAGGGGTAACCAATGGTCTCGGAGAGTAGTATTCTATAAGAAACAGTGTACTAATAAGCATGCCATGCCACCAGTAACACTTATTGTGTTTGTTTGGGTCTATTTGTAATGTGATCAATGTATATTGTGTAGCTTGAAATGACTGCGGTTGTAGTGCATAGCTTTGCAAGTTTTTTCTGTTCTATTTTGTTAAGACCTATTTGGTCCAGTGCTTTATCATTTTCCTTGTCCCATGAGCCAAGAGTTCCAACCACCAAGGCGGACAACGTAGTTTTGCAAGCGTTGGTTTTACCCATTTCCAGAGCAAGCTCGCGATACTTCTTGTAGTTGTCCACTCTTGCCGCGTTGAAACTCTCCTCACGGTCATAAGGTACTTTGATATCTAAAATGTGTAGCTTTTTGTTGCGCTTGGATTTAATGATCAGGTCAGGTCGGAGTCGGGTATCAATTCCCTCAGGCGTGCATTCGATATCAACAGAGAATCCTTTTGAAATGAGGTAGTCGCTTGTTGGTTTCATCACATTGTTGTGCTTGTTGCGTCTTGCATTTTGTGTCTGGGTGCAATGGTTAAATATGTGTGCTTGTGTATCAGGTTCTTTATGGCAAAGTCGGCACATAATGTTCATTTTGTTTTTGTTTCTGTTTGTGCTGAAGTTGAGGGTTATCATGTTGTTGCGTGCTTTAATGAGAAAGAAGTATTGTTATTCGGTCAGGGCTCTATGTTTTATGAGGAAAGCAGATTGTCTATTACTGCCAATTGTTTTAGAGATATGTCCTTGGCAAGTCATGGTGTGCCACTGGTCAGCGTACCATTCACTAGTCAGATCATGGAGTTTCGAGGAGGACTCTTTAAGGTTGTCATGTGTATTGGTGTCATAATAATTTTTACCTTTGATGGTGAGTTGGAAATTGTCATTGTCTACTGTGAGTTTTGTAATTATTCCAAATTTTTCATTAAGCCTATTTGCTGAGGAACGGAATTTGGTGAAGATTGTTTTGGAGCCTCCGGTACCCCCTTTTATTTCAGAATGTAGCCATTTCAGAGCATCATCAATGGTATTTTGTTGGAATGGGAATCTCATTTTAGTGTGTTCAATGAGCTCTGCAATTATGAATTGGCGCATTTTGGTGTCCTTAGAGTTGAGGAGTTTTATGAGGTGGGTGACACTATGGATAATATATTCATCGATGCTAGGTGTGATTCCGAGACCTCCAAGTTTGCTGTGGGCGTAGAGGAAGTTATTGTTGATGTTCTGGTGGATGTCTCCAAGCATATTTTTGAATAATCTTTTTATTTTTTGGTCAAACCCGAGTTGTTTTTCTCGGTGTTGTACTATTCTGTTGCGGTTGGTGTCGAGTGTCATATGGTTGATGTTGCAATTTCTAAAGGGAAAGATCAGTCTGGAGTGTATAAAGGTTTTGTATGCTTGGAGTTTCTGGGCAGGGTGTATGTCGGACGATAATATTTTTGTGGTGTCATCAAGTGTCGCCTTCTTTCGGGAGCGGCTCAATTATTTGTGCTTGGGAGAAGAGGGATTGTGATGATGGGCGGAGGTTGATGAGATTTTCAATTTCTACAGTTATAAGTTTGTCGTTATTATGGGTGTTTATATGATGGGGTGATGATTCAAGGGTTTCGTTCAGTATGTCATTCTGTGTGTTGTATGGTGAGAAAAGGGATGTCGAGGATGTGTTGGATTTATCCAGGTCAACAACTTCTTCTTCAATTAAGACAGTGTCATTGAGAGGGAGTGGGGTTTGGGTTGCACTGACGTGGTTGGTGGCGTTTGATAACACTGTGTCATATGGGGGGTCATTTGCGGGAATGGAGTTGATAGGGTTATGTAATTCTGGTTGGTGGAATTGCGGTGGTGTGTTGTTGTCTGGTTTAATCTGTGTTTGGGTAGTTTGTGTGATTTGAACATCATCTATGTCAGTTAAATATGCATTTTGGGTGGGGGGTGTGTTCGTTTTTAGTTTTTGTTGGAGGGCTATCATTTGTTGAGTTAATGATTAAAAGTTGTTGTTAATTTGGGTTTCTTTCCGGGTTATGATTGTATTGATTTGGGAGATGATATGTTTATCTCTCCTATTAAAGGTGATTGTTGTGCATTTTAGGTTGGGTGCAATAGTTGTTGATGGTGATGTTGGTTTGTATTGCTCGTGGATGTTTGTAACAGTTTGTGGTTTAGGGATATTGTCTTAGTTATTTTGTTGCTGATTAGTGTTCGGAAGTTGTTTTTGGGAGGTATTTCTTTTTTTATTCGTTATGAATGGGTTTTGGATTTTGGTGTTGTTTACGAAAGTGAAGGGTTGTTTTGTTGGATTGATTGTTGGCTGGGTACGTTTTGGTGATATGAATTTACGTAAGTTATCATTGGTTGTGGGTATGGTGGTTAGTTGGTGATGACTTAGGGCTGAGAAACGGTTTGTGTGAAAGTATTTGAAAGTTCTGGGTTGTAGTGGTTGTTTGGTGTGTGTGTTAGGTTTTATGGGGTTAGTTGTGTTTGGGTTATTGTCAATGTTTAGGTTTTTTAGGGTTTCCATGTACTTGTTGTCTTGGTTGAATTTGGACCAGAGCTTGGCTGAAAGTAATTTAATTTGGTTTCTACATTGGTTTTTGGTGGGTTTGGGTTGTTGGTGTATTATGTTGTTTGTTTTATTAATCGCTGTATTGTTATGAGTAGGTGTTGATGTAGTTGTTTTATCAATCAATTCAGGTTTAAAACCCGCTGGAGGCCGATGAGCTGCGTATCTTAACTCTATCATTTTCTTAACTCTATCATTTAAATGCGAGTGTTTCACCTTTGTAAAACAAATCATCAAAATTTGCTTTTAATTTATCAAAGTTTTTTTTAAAGTTAATTTCAAATTTGGATAAAACCTCTTTATATTAATCAAAATTTTTTATATAAGTTTTATTTTTATAAATATCAGGTTTTTCTAATTTATCATTTTTAGAATTCTTATTCAAATTTGAAAATTTATTAGAATCTGTTATTTTTATATAATCATTATAGTTATTTTTAAAATTGTCAGAATTATTATATCTACTAAATTTATAATTTTTATTTAGATTTGTAAGTTTATTAAATTTAGATATTTTATTATTATTACTATTGTTTAATTCGGTGGATTTTTTAATTTGTAAATTCACATTTTTAAAATTATCATTAATATTATTGTTTTTATTAAATCTAGGTAATTTATAAAAATTATCATTATAATTCCTAATTTTATTTTTCTTTAGGACATCAGCATATGTTTCACCCCTCATAGCATCAGGATTTGGATTATTATTATTATCTTTTCCAGGATTTTTATTAAATCCGTAGAAGGTTCCAGATTGCCCAATTCGATTCATAGCCGTTGGGATCTCAATTGTCACTCTTTTTTTATGGTTTGTAAAATTGTTTGTTCTTTTGTTTTCACTATTATTCTTATTATTATCATTAGAATAAATTTTCTGAGGCATAGATTCCCGAATACAATAGAAGTTTGACAAATATCTGGAGTTATTCGGAGATGTGGTTCATTTCTCTCTTTTCAAAATTATTTTTATCAAGTTGGTTATTGCTGACACTAGGGGGCTCCAATTCCCTTTTTTAAATGAGTTGTTATGAAAGTATTTATTATCATACTTGTAAGGCTCAAATCCATAGAAAGTCGAGGGTTTACCAGCATCAGTTGAGGGAGGCTGATCAGGTGGGTACTCCAACGCATATTTGTTTGGGTGTTCTATGCTTGGAGGCCGGGGTTTATCATCATCATCAGTTGTGCACTGTTTGTTGTTCCAGATGTCCGCATAGTTTTTATTCAAGTAATCAGTTTTTCTTTCGATCAAAGATGATTTATAAAAATTATTACCCAGTTTAATATTTTTGTCATATTTAAATGACCTAGCAAGATTTATTGTGAGCATCCTGATCAGGTTAATTGCCTGACCATTTGCCAACTGTTGAGTTCTTTGTTGCTGTTGCCGTGGAGGTATTTGTCAATGTACCGGCAAGTCTTTGAGTTGGGCCATCTTGCAGTGCGACGCACCCGGAGCCAGCATCTGATTGCATGCTGGGGATTCATCATTTCTCCAGTTCCTTGCATTAAGGAAGGCAACGTGTCTAAATCCGCCAGTCTATAGGTAGCATCAGTCAAGATGCAGTTTCCCAGTTCAATGGCACCTGGGTGTATCCATGGGTTTAAATTTTCGCCATTCAACAAGCCATCTATATAAATATATGGGTAATAGCAAGAATCAAGTTCACATGGAGTCAGCTGCGTCCTGAGGCGGTTCCAGCTGCTCCATATGTTTGATCTGTTACCCTCAAAATTTATTAAAAAAGCCACCAGCACTTGGGCATCAGAAAATCTGATTTCAGCCCAGTGCATTCGAATGTCAATTTTGTCCGGCACGTTTTCTTTATAAATGAAAATAGATATCGAAATGCTATTTTCTGAAAGTTATATTAATGGCGAATCGAGTTAATATCAACGAAGTCCAACTACTGCATAAAGAGCTGACCCGTGCCCAGCAAGCCAACAAAGCACTGTATGAGCAAATCATCCAGCTCACCAAAGAGATACAACAAGTGAAATCCACATGGGTGGATCCAGCCAAAGTTAAGCCTCTGCGTCACCGGCTTACCGCCGCTCAAAATGGCTGGGCCGATGAACGGCAAACAAATCAGAATCTCCGAACGCAGAGAAGGGGGTTGGAAGTTGCCTTGTCCACCAGCCGGGAGGGAGAGGCAGTAACCTACCCTCTTGTCTTCGCTCCATCCCAATCGGCTTATCGGGATTCAGAAACCAAACCAACGCCCGCCGTAACTCCTACTACAACACCATCCAACAGTTATAGGCCGGGGCGAAAAGAGCGTGCCAGACGTAGAGACGCTCGTCTGTCGAATAAACTCAATTGATTTAAACTTGTTTCATCTGTAGATTTAATTAAATTATAAAGGTTGTTTAACTATTCAAAATGGTGTTTTAAACTGGAGAAATATTAAAACCCTGCAGTTATTTCATGAGTATTCACACTTCGTCGGGTAGCCGTTGAACGCCATCACCGAATTTAGTGCTCACTAAAATAATTCTGATCTTGAAACTTCTCACACACAAGGGACTTGCAAAGCGAGCATAGGTCTTCCATCGACAGCTCGTTGAACCCAGGGGTTGTCCGAGCAATTACATCATTAGTAATAACGCTCACTTTTTGCGGACAATCACCCACTCGAACACATTACCAACGTTGCCTAGCAACGTGTGCTGAGTGGTAGCTAGAAATATTTATATTGCGTTACCGGGGCAACTGTAGGAAGATTCAAACAAATAGCAAAACCCAGTAACCCACCAGTACTAGTATTAATTAAAGTGAGTAACTATAATATCCATTTATAAGAATTACACGAGTTTTCCGAATATATTTATATATTGAACTTAAAACTAATACGATTCACTAACGAGGTTTGTAAATTCATCCATCGACGCAATCCAACAAAACGGGCAGGAATTAAAGAAACTGAGACGGGAAAATCTCGGACTCTATCAACAATGTGTACAAATCATTCGCGAACTCTAGCGAACAAGGGCCATGCGGATTGAACCCTCCCGAGTGAAACGAATTTATCAACGACTCACCGCGGCTCAACGAGGGCGAAAGGAGGAAAAGGCCCTAAATCAGGCCCAGAAAGTTCAAATCACTGGGCTAGAAGTCGCGTTGTCGGCAAGCCAGGAGGAGATCGCTTTAACCTACCCCTTGGTATTTGCTCCGGCACAAATTGCCTATCAGGATCAAAGTCGTCCCAATAAACCACCAGAAATGCTGAACACTCATACAAGGCCAAGACGAGCAGAAAGAGAACGCAGACGGCTCCAGCAACTAAGATACAACTGATAATAATTTTAAATAATATTATAATATAAGCTTGGTGAATCTAATTTGGTTATCATCTGTAAATCGAAATGTTATAACAATGTTTGTCTTTAATCTGGTTAATGTTTTAATTCTGTTATAGTGCTATTGTCAGTAATTTTTTATTGTTGAAGTAAGCCATAAACTGAATGATTAAGATGTAAAGAAAATAGGGACATAAAAGAGCAAGTCTAGCATACACCTTCTAACGGTAGCTCGCTGAACCAACTGTAGACCGGGTCTTAGCAGTTTTAGCTATAAAGCTCACCTTTGACTGTCACAGAACCATTGGTAACAGTACCAACGTTGACTAGCAACGGGTAAACAGTGGCAGTAAGGAAAGCATTGTATGTAAGGGGTCAAGTTCAAAAACCATTAACCCCACATTTGTAAACTTTGTTGTTTACACTTTTTTTACAATTATTATATAATTTATATAAAAAATTAACACGTTAAGTACTCTCACACGTTTACGCACAATTACAAAGTCACGAGTCATATTAGCAAGCAGAAAGAAATGTATTTAAAGTTAAATCTAGGTTATTATCATACAAATTGTTTGCGAGTGCTTGAGTTACTTTGAAAACAGATAATAAAATTTGTTGTTTCACTCTGTGTGATTTGATATTTGTAAATCCCGCCCCACCTCACCTGCTTTGACAACACTAGATTGATTAGATCAAAATTTTACGTGATTTTTAACTTTACACAATAAAAACAATGCTGTAAATTTATATTTCAAATTTAGAGAGGAACTATCTTGCATTATTAAATAATTATTAATTAGGAATATTTAAAAAAGAGGACATTTATATAAATAATAAAAAACGAAAGAGAACAAAAATATTTTCTTTATATATAGAACATATTCTTTATAAAAGGGACTATTGGCACCCTATACCAAGATTGATTAAAATACGGAAAGCATAAATTCATTAGATTTATCATTAAATCTATAATTTTTCACATAGTATCTGTCAATTAACTATTTTATTAATTTATGAAAAAAAAGATGATAATATTTTCATTTGTTTGAATATGGTATTTCATTTTATTTTTAGAGTAATAAATAATTGCATTTGATATTATTACTGTTAGCAAAGAATAATAATATACATTCAAAGATTGTATTTTATAAAATTATTATAATAGTTTTTTGAAAATGTTTTAATTAACTTTTAGTGAAGGATATAATTTAATATATGATGGATTCAATGCTTGACTTTATATCTAAGGGTAAATCGAAATTACAATTAGCTCAAGATGCAGTAGCCAATGATGACGTAATAAAATTACAAAAAATCCTACAAGACTCTAATATTAATGAAGATTACAGTTTTCCGAATTCTCCCAAAGAAAATTTGTTAACTGTAAAAATATTTTGTTATTGTATTTTATTTATGTGAAAGATAGCATGCAATTAATCGCAATGCGGATAAATGTTGTTTGTATCTTATTACGAAACTGAAATGGTCCTGTATGATAAATTTAGATACAATCTATTGTCCGCTATTTTTGTGCTTCATACAATGTTATTTTCCAGTTTGTTATGAAGTATTTAAAACAGTTAACAACGACATGAAATCAATCATCGAAAAAGCTCCAAAATATTGCTCCTTGTTCGATTTACTTCAGCTTTTGATATGGCCAATCGATAATATTTCAAATAAAGTTTTGATATTACAATCAGCAGTATTACTGATTATTTGTTGTATTAAACAGGTCCAGGAAGAAAATGAGCTGAGAAATGAAATCGAAATTAGTAATAAAACCAAATTTGAGGATATGAATAGCCTATTTGTGTTATCACGTGCCAAAGTGCGAGCCATCATTCGAGATTGGATGAGTAAGGAAATTGCGATTTATTATTATAATTTTGCGTGAATTGAATCTAACTCAATCATTCAATAATAATAATAGCCCATGAAGATGCGATATAGTCCAGCATTCTGTTACAGATTTCCAAGTTGAGATTTATCAAATTTATATGATCGTTCCGTCAGTTTGCATTTGATTGGCTACTTATTTGGGGATTTCCTATTCACAGTAACTTATTGATGACTTAATTCGGACTTGGGCCATTTTTGATTACTGAAATCTATTTTTAGTAACTGAATATTGTGACGACTTTTTACGCTATCAGGTTCATTTGATTAAATTATCGAGGCTTGCTGCGCAATTTGACTATAAGGAAATGGTGATATTGACTTTCAGGCGCACAATTCTAGGGCAGGATATTTGTGCATTGGCGTTCTTTTTGTAACTAGCGATTAAGATTTCATAACTTTTAAATCATGTAGATTTAATTATTCATTTGATCAAATTTTATTCAATATTGATAATTAATTTTATTCAATATTGATAATTAATTTTATTCAATATTGATAATTAATTTTATTCAATATTGATAATTAATTTTATTCAATATTGATAATTAATTATATTCAATATTACTAATTAATTATATTCAATATTGATAATTAATTTTATTCAATATTACTAATTAATTATATTCAATATTACTAATTAATTATATTCAATATTGATAATTAATTTTATTCAATATTACTAATTAATTATATTCAATATTGATAATTAATTTTATTCAATATTACTAATTAATTATATTCAATATTACTAATTAATTTTATTCAATATTGATAATTAATTTTATTCAATATTACTAATTAATTATATTCAATATTGATAATTAATTTTATTCAATATTACTAATTAATTATATTCAATATTACTAATTAATTTATTCAATATTGATAATTAATTTTATTCAATATTACTAATTAATTATATTCAATATTACTAATTAATTTTATTCAATATTGATAATTAATTTATTCAATATTACTAATTAATTTTATTCAATATTGATAATTAATTTTATTCAATATTATAATTATTTTATTCAATATTGATAATTAATTTTTTTTTTTTTTCAATATTATATTAATTTTATTCAATATTGATAATTTTTTTTTATATTATTTTTTTTTATTTATTAATTTTATTCATATTACTAATTAATTATATTCAATATTGATAATTAATTTTATTCAATATTACTAATTAATTATATTCAATATTACTAATTAATTTATTCAATATTGATAATTAATTTTATTCAATATTACTAATTAATTTTATTCAATATTACTAATTAATTATATTCAATATTACTAATTAATTTTATTCAATATTGATAATTAATTTTATTCAATATTACTAATTAATTATATTCAATATTACTAATTAATTATATTCAATATTACTAATTTATTTTATTCAATATTGATAATTAATTTTTTTTTCAATATTGATAATTAATTTTATTCAATATTGATAATTAATTTTATTCAATATTACTAATTAATTATATTCAATATTGATAATTAATTTTATTCAATATTACTAATTAATTATATTCAATATTGATAATTAATTTTATTCAATATTACTAATTAATTATATTCAATATTACTAATTAATTTTATTCAATATTGATAATTAATTTTATTCAATATTACTAATTAATTTTATTCAATATTGATAATTAATTTTATTCAATATTACTAATTAATTATATTCAATATTACTAATTAATTTTATTCAATATTGATAATTAATTTTATTCAATATTGATAATTAATTTTATTCAATATTACTAATTAATTATATTCAATATTACTAATTAATTTTATTCAATATTACTAATTAATTTTATTCAATATTGATAATTAATTTTATTCAATATTACTAATTAATTTTATTCAATATTGATAATTAATTTTATTCAATATTACTAATTAATTTTATTCAATATTGATAATTAATTTTATTCAATATTACTAATTAATTATATTCAATATTACTAATTAATTTTATTCAATATTGATAATTAATTTTATTCAATATTGATAATTAATATTATATTATATCAATATTACTAATTAATTATATTCAATATTACTAATTAATTTTATTCAATATTGATAATTAATTTTATTCAATATTACTAATTAATTTTATTCAATATTGATAATTAATTTTATTCAATATTACTAATTAATTTTATTCAATATTACTAATTAATTATATTCAATATTACTAATTAATTTTATTCAATATTGATAATTAATTTTATTCAATATTACTAATTAATTTATTCAATATTGATAATTAATTTTATTCAATATTACTAATTAATTATATTCAATATTACTAATTAATTATATTCAATATTGATAATTAATTTTATTCAATATTACTAATTAATTATATTCAATATTACTAATTAATTTTATTAAATATTGATAATTAATTTTATTCAATATTACTAATTAATTTTATTCAATATTGATAATTAATTTTATTCAATATTACTAATTAATTATATTCAATATTACTAATTAATTTTATTCAATATTGATAATTAATTTTATTCAATATTGATAATTAATTTTATTCAATATTACTAATTAATTATATTCAATATTGATAATTAATTTTATTCAATATTACTAATTAATTATATTCAATATTACTAATTAATTTTATTCAATATTGATAATTAATTTTATTCAATATTACTAATTAATTTTATTCAATATTGATAATTAATTTTATTCAATATTACTAATTAATTTTATTCAATATTACTAATTAATTTTATTCAATATTGATAATTAATTTTATTCAATATTGATAATTAATTTTATTCAATATTACTAATTAATTATATTC
>CM039679.1:320816130-320946130 GCA_022537955.1 Schmidtea mediterranea | reverse complement strand
TATGTAATAATTTCAATGCAATCAGTGCAGTGCTTGAAACATTTAATTTTAATGCGAAATTACAAATAACACATTTAATTTCCGGTTTTAATATTGTCACGATTTTTACTTGAAAGTTAATCAATAATTATCTCATTATTCAAAATTCGGAAATTACAAACACAAAATTATAATTTCTAATAACTTCGATCATTTCTTTCCGTTGAATAGAGAAATCCATTCTCAGTTGTATCAAATCACCTTCAAAACATCTCCAGATACCAATAATATCCTTTTTTTTGCAATGTTTACCTCCATCGCGCTTTTCTACTTGATGTTCTAGTCTACAAAGCATTAACATTTCTCAAATTAAATTCAATATTTAACCCAAAATCAGTGTTACTACTCGTTCAAATCAAATTTTGTGATTTCTATTGTTCGTCAACTGTTTTAACGGCATCATTTTATTATTGTTGGACTCTTTTATCATAATCGGAAGCTTCTAATCACTTTAACATAGATAAATTAATAATCATAACAATTGATTTTCAATTTGTTTTAAATATTCAAATAATTAATATAAAATTTATTTCCAATTAATATAAAATATATTTCCAATTAATATAAAATATATTTCCAATTAATATAAAATTTATTTCCAATTAATATAAAATTTATTTCCAATTAATATAAAATTTATTTCCAAATAAATTAAATTTATTTCCAATTAATATAAAATTTATTTCCAATTAATATAAAATTTATTTCCAATTAATATAAAATTTATTTCCAAATAAATTAAATTTATTTCCAATTAATATAAAATTTATTTCCAATTAATATAAAATTTATTTCCAATTAATATAAAATTTATTTTCAATTAATATAAAATTTATTTCCAATTAATATAAAATATATTTCCAATTAATATAAAATATATTTCCAATTAATATAAAATTTATTTCCAATTAATATAAAATTTATTTCCAAATAAATTAAATTTATTTCCAATTAATATAAAATTTATTTCCAATTAATATAAAATTTATTTCCAATTAATATAAAATTTATTTTCAATTAATATAAAATTTATTTCCAATTAATATAAAATTTATTTCCAATTAATATAAAATATATTTCCAATTAATATATAATTTATTTTTATTATTATTATTATTATTTATTATTATTATTATTATTATTATTATTATTATTATTATTATTATATTATTATTATTTATTAATATTATTTTTATAACAGAAATATACTTATCCTTTCTGGAAGTCATAATTCAATGAATATTGTAATTTTCCTAATCCCAAAAATAAAAATTATTATTATTATTATTAAGAGAAAATAAATTACCTGCATAAATCATTTAATAATTAATCACATATATATATGAAATTGAATTATTTATCAACAGTCCTATAAAAAATAAAATATCTGAATTCGAGGTCGAGTTCTAATTAAAGGGGGAGATATGTGGTAGTTATTAGAAAACATATATCAGATTCATCACTGGATAACATAATCTAATTAGATTATTATTATTTTTATTATTATTATTATTATTATTATTATTATTATTATTATTATTATTAGTTTTTATTAGTTTTTATTATTATTGTTATTGTTATTATTTATTATTATTAGTTTTTATTATCATTGTTATTATTATTATTTATTATTTTATTATTTATTTATTATTATTATTATTTATTATTATTATTTATTATTATTATTATTTATTATTATTATTTATTATTATTATTGTTATATTATTATTATTATTATTATTATTATTATTATTATTATTATTATTATTATTATTAAATATTATTATTATTGTTATTATTTATTATTATTATTATTATTATTATTATTATTGTTATTATTATATTATTATTTATTATTATTATTATTATTTATTATTATTATTATTATTATTATTATCATTTTTATTATTTATTATTATTATTATTATTATTATTATTATTATATTTTATTATTATTAATTATTATTATTATTATCATTATTATTATTATTTCTTCTTCAGTGTCTCTGATTCCTATTTAGTATAAAATTACATAAGGCAGCGCATGTCTTTAAATAGCTTTAATTATCCTATTTTGTTGAGAAAAAACATTAATATTACATTACCTTCCGGTACATTTATTTTAACCTTTTCTTATTGCATGAAAAATCTACTAACACCAATATAAAATTCGCTCTCGAACATCGATGCCATGGTGAATGTTTATCAAAACGCGCACGGACTTCCAACACAAATCTGTATTTTAATTGTGCCTATAGAGAAAACCATTGATAAACTCATAGAATTAGAACTGAAATAGCTGGAAATATAATAAATTAGAATATTTACAGATCACAATAAACTGCCTCGACACAAAATGCCTATTCCAAAAATTTGAAATCAAAATATCTTCATAATGAACACAATTAATGACAAAACAATTACATATCTATTTTTCTCCTATGATCAATATAATCAGAATTTTTCACCGTAAATTGTCCACATCGCTCCATTTTTCATCTCATCTGTACCAACTAATTTGACTGATGTGTAACGCTACTTATAACTTGGTTCATACTTGGTTCAACGAACATTTACCGCTCTCTGCTCATTGTTGAAACAAAGCGACAACTTTACAAGACGGGTTTAAAATTGACTTCCCCAAACTATTCCCTATTTAGCTTTTATAGATTTACAATATATTTTTTTTGTCAAAAAAAATTTTCATCCAATAAAATTAATTTAAAATATTGAATCGTAAATTTTCGTCGCTCCTGTTTTAAGTTAATTATTCTAGACAAAAGTATTAAAAAACATGCAGTACCGAAAATTTGTGTTAAATAGAAAACAACACAATGATCTATAGCACGGCCGACAAAAATCGAAAACTCAGAATTTCATAAATATGATTTATTTACAAAAAATTGCTTGTATAAAAAAAATACTCGTTCCAGTAGTTCTTGTATGAGTTTGTATATTTGGACGCCAATTTCTGAAAACCTGATTCATAGTTTGTTAGCACTGTACGACGAATAAGTTCATTTAAATGTTCATTCTTTAGCTGGGAAAGATAATTATGATTTGTGATAGACCTTTAGTGTTAGGTACTCTTGAATTGCTATTAATTCCATTTCTCAGCAGCTTTGTTTACTAACGGATACGTAGGAAACGTGAAGTCGTCGTCGCTAATTATATCAATTTTTCAAATCGGTTCTTCAAGCCTTAATTCGAAATTGTCTATCAATTTCGGTAACTTGTCTTGATATATTCTTCAAGCTTCGAGTCTTCGACTTCTTGATATTTATCTTTCATTCGAGGAAAGAGGTTAAAGTTTTTTGTCATCAAATTATGTTTAAATTGCAGCATTTTTTTTTTGAAAACTGAATATTGTTCCAATTAAGGTCAGCAATAATTTTCTGTTTACCCTGTAATTCTTGTTCCATTATGCCAGTCAAAAACAGTAAATCCGGTAACCAATTATCGTCTATCAAAATTAGCAATAGTGCCGATTACATTGACATTTTAGGTGGATAATCACCACATGAGGCAATAAAAAATCGTTTTATGATCTTCGAAATCCAACTCTTCGAGAAAATCTTTAAAAAGAATTTTGCTACCAGATGTTCGCGATAGACAATATGTTAAGATCTTAACACTATTTTCTCTGACTCCAATTAAAATTGAATTAATTAAAACTATAATAATTTATACACCAAATATAACAATTTTCACTTTAAAATCAATATTTGCACCTTTAATCCAATAAAAATTAAAAATGGTTAAAAATCAATAATCAGGCAAATTTATAGTCTCGATTATGAGTTTTCGTTAGAGGTTTGATTGCGAACCAATGCGTAGTAACTAAGGATGGCTGGTTCAACTTTTCTGGCGAAAAATTTAAAGAAAAATTCTTTGTTTCAAATTATAGAGACATACAGCTTAACAATAAGCTCCTGTTGTTGATTGCTTTTCTGAATAAGCAATTAATTCCTGCTGTTACAAAATTTTCTAATTTCTTTCGTCTTGACTTAGTAGCAGCTCTTCTCTCTTAATATCTTTGATTTTGTCTCGGCCGTCAACATTGAAAACCCTAATTTAGTAATTTCTGTTTTAGGTAATTTTCTGTGTGACGTCATCAAGAACCCTAATTTAGTAATTTCTATTTTAGGTAATTTTCTGTGTGACGTCATCAAGAACCCTAATTTAGTAATTTCTATTTTAGGTAATTTTCTGTGTGACGTCATCAAGAACCCTAATTTAGTAATTTCTATTTTAGGTAATTTTCTGTGTGACGTCATCAAGAACCCCAATTTAGTAATTTCTATTTTAGGTAATTTTCTGTGTGACGTCATCAAGAACCCTAATTTAGTAATTTCTATTTTAGGTAATTTCCTGTGTGACGTCATCAAGAACCCTAATTTAGTAATTTCTATTTTAGGTAATTTTCTGTGTGACGTCATCAAGAACCCTAATTTAGTAATTTCTGTTTTAGGTAATTTTCTGTGTGACGTCATCAAGAACCCTAATTTAGTAATTTCTGTTTTAGGTAATTTTCTGTGTGACGTCATCAAGAACCCTAATTTAGTAATTTCTATTTTAGGTAATTTTCTGTGTGACGTCACCAAGAACCCTAATTTAGTAATTTCTGTTTTAGGTAATTTTCTGTGTGACGTCATCAAGAACCCTAATTTAGTAATTTCTGTTTTAGGTAATTTTCTGTGTGACGTCATCAAGAACCCTAATTTAGTAATTTCTGTTTTAGGTAATTTTCTGTGTGACGTCATCAAGAACCCTAATTTAGTAATTTCTATTTTAGGTAATTTTCTGTGTGACGTCACCAAGAACCCTAATTTAGTAATTTCTGTTTTAGGTAATTTTCTGTGTGACGTCATCAAGAACCCTAATTTAGTATTTTCTGTTTTAGGTAATTTCCTGTGTGACGTCATCAAGAACCCTAATTTAGTAATTTCTGTTTTAGGTAATTTTCTGTGTGACGTCATCAAGAACCCTAATTTAGTAATTTCTATTTTAGGTAATTTTCTGTGTGACGTCACCAAGAACCCTAATTTAGTAATTTCTATTTTAGGTAATTTCCTGTGTGACGTCACCAAGAACCCTAATTTAGTAATTTCTGTTTTAGGTAATTTTTTGTGTGACGTCATCAAGAACCCTAATTTAGTATTTTCTGTTTTAGGTAATTTTCTGTGTGACGTCATCAAGAACCACAATTTAGTAATTTCTTGATGGCATATTTTAAAATATATATTTTACGTCACTAAAAGGTCTTTATCTAAAATTCATATATATTATTTCTATACGTCACAGTTTTGTGACGTCAACATGGTAATTTTAAGTCAAAAGCCTATCCCTGGTAAATACAATGATTAGGTAGGAAATCTGGAATTTTCCTTTTCAAAGTCTGTAAAAGTAAAGATAAACAAAATTGTAAATAACAAATCAAAGGTGAAGAAGTTAAAAGATTTTAATTATTCATATTTATATATTTTTAAAATTTATTTATTTTATTCTACTTTTAAAATATATTTTAAACATTTAATTTTCATAATAATAATAATCCCAGTACAAACAAGCGATTAGATTTCGTAAGCACATATAGAAATAAGCAATCGATTTATTAAAATTTTCAACAACAAACAAGCATCATGCAAATGTTTTGTTTTAATGTAAGCTTCACTAATCTATCCATACATTATCGCTATTGTTATACCAAGCCTAAAAATTTCCTTTTCGTGTAAGGTTTTAGAGTATGAATTCATCAAGTTTGTGACATGCTACTGCAAATCACTAGGTTCAATCAAAGAATTTCCCTTTGCAAATCCTTCTTCATTTGTCGAAAGAGGTGAAAATCACTAAGAGCTATGTCGAACTGTATAGTGGCAATCTACGTGACTCAATTGTCACTGTTCGTCAAGTGTAATGTGTGGATTGGGGCATTGTAAAGCAATAGTCTGAGTTCATAATTACGTCTGTTCTGTGCCCCGCTTTCTTGTTTCTTCTACCAGTTGAAAATTAAAAAATTTATGACACCATTCAAATCGCATTTGTAGCATTCATGACACAAATCGTAAACAAAGTTTCCTGATGCCAATTTCATTCAGTAAGTTATGCAATATTGCTTTGGATGTTTATAGACTTTGTGCCAGGTCTCTTGTTACATTGTGATGGTTTGTTATTATGATTTTCTCCTCCTGCATTTATTTCTTCCCATTTTAAACTTGCTCATGTCTGCCAAGCATTTACAAATCGAAAACACCAGTGCACCAGATTTCAATATCACGAATCTAGTTGTTAATTGTTGCTTTACATGGCACTCGTTCTTGTAAACATCCTGCAGCCGTGCAATAATTTCCTGTCTATTAGTTTTCTTCAAAAACAGAAACATTATTTCTCTTTGAAATTCAACATTTTATGACGCAATGATGAAATAGCGAAATTTTCTCTTTCCTTATATTTACTAACTACTAAATTTTTTAATCAATGATTTCTTATAATTATTTCTTTAATAAATAATTGGATAATATAAATTTAGGGGGACTGGGGGGTTTGATCTTAACTGAAAAATGAAACGAAAAATACTTTTTAACAAATTTTATTGACTCGCTTTATCTGGTTAATATAATTCAGTTGAAATCCATGCAAAAGGTAGACCGGTTCCGAACTACTTTTATTTAATCAATCAATTAAATCTACCGCAAAGAATGATTTATTATATGGCTTATTCTGATTTGTGGCCATCTTGGAACCGAAATGAAACCAAATCGTATCGTGGACGACCAAGATTACCAGACATAGACTTTATAATTATGGATTAACTACCTTGACTTATCTTGACTTTATCACATTTTTTTCACATTTTAGTACTGCTTTTTTGTTATTAATACATTTTATCTGAGCTTAATTTACTAATTTAATTATAAATTTCCGTTTAACATCATTAAAATTATTTTAAATATTTTCTTCACCATTGATTTTTTTTCAAATTTCTTTATTCCATATAAATTGAAATATTGATTGAAAATTTAAAAAGGAAAGTGAACTCGAATTGCATTGATTTTATAAGATTTAACTTAAAATTTTATTATAATTAGAGCTTTGCTCCTGTGATGGTAATGCCAAATTGGGAATTTCTCCCATTAAATTTGACAACTTTATTTCAACTTGGGAATTTCTCCCATCAAACTAGATCGGCCTATTTTCTCTTTATCGGGAATTTTCATCGATTACTGATTTTGTGGCAAGCCAATGAGATTGAGCTATTCGCACGGCGTCACATTGGCTCTTCTTCTTGCTTCCTTTTTATATATTTATAATGGCCAATTTTCCTATTTTTTATAAAAAAAATGATCGTTTAACATCGCGTTTACGATAATAATAATGACAATAATAATAATATTAGTGATAATAATAATAATAATAATGATATTAATAATAATATTAATAATAATAATAATAATCGTAGAAATTGCAATAATAATTTTATGGTTTATGATATTGATTGATATTGATTGATGTTGATTGATGTAAATATATTTATTGAAAACATAATTAAAATTACAATTGATTAAAAGAATCATACAAAATGGGCTCTGATTTAAATTAAAGGGAACACCAATCCAAAATATATGAGTTTCAAATTACTATCAAATACAATAAATAATACGAGTTGTCTCTCGTACTATTTGCTTTCGATAATTATAATAATAATTATGCAAATTTTGACAGATTTTCTCTTCTGTCATTTTGATAATAATAATAGAAGATAATAATAATTGCTTTTCTAATAAATTTGGAATTTATCGCGTTCTTTAGAGCTTCGCTCCTGTGATAGTAATGAGATTGAGCTGTTTGCATGCCGTCTTATTGGCTCTTCTTCTTGCTTCCCTTTTTCTTATAAGAAAAATTATCGTTATCCATCACGTTTACAATAATAATAATAATGACAATGATAATAATATCACTAATAATAATAATTATTATTGTTGAGGTCTCGATTTTAGTGAGTCTCAACTTGCACTGGTTACTTATATAAATCAAAAGACAAAGTCAAATATATGTATATACTTTATTAATCAATAAAATTTACCAAATATACACTTTCAGATTCAAATTCTTCTGATAGATACGATTTATTTATAATCAAATAACAATTGAAAATTTGGTGCTTGTTGTGTAAGTGTTAGAATGTGTGTCGGTGCGTGTTATGTGAGTGCGTGCAAAAATCGTGTGGAACTTTATCTGTTCGAGTTTAAGATCTTAAAAAGATTTCCTTTTTAAGACCGCTTCTTTTTTGGTTAAAAGTTTAAGGGCAAATTAACTGAAAAATACTTCAGTATTTATACTAAAATATTTCATCAGCTAAAAGGGTTTTTTATTTGTTTAATAATTTATTTTATTTATTTATTAGTGAAAATATTTATAAAAATTTTTTGTTTTATTTATTTAGTACTAAAACATATATTTCAATTTGAGTTTATTTTGTTTGTTAATTGTTCTTTTTATATTTATTTAGCATTCAATTTATTCAATTTATTTTAGATATTGTTAGAAATAATAAAACCCAAACCAAAGATTTTTTAATTACAATAATAAAACGTGACCAAGGATAAAAATTATAATAAAAACTTATAATCAAAATAAGAATTAATTGTTCAAATTATATACAGGACAATTGTTCAACACAGGATAATAAAATAATAAGTATACCCAAAAATAATAAAAAACATATAATCAAAATTGTTCGAATAAAAATTAATTGTTCAAATTAAAATATTCACATCAAATTGTTATAATTAATAATTGTCATAATAATTGTTTGGTATACATGGAATAGATTTGGTAGTTCGAATATTGATTTGATTGTTCTGTTAGGATTCTGTATATTGGGGGTTGACATTGATTTGAAATTCTGCGTCTTGAGGATTTATTTTTACGCCCGTTCCTCGGCATATATGTTCACTCTGAACTTGCTAGGCCCTGCTTTATAGTATTTATTCAGGATAAATGTGGTGATGGGTTTACCCTCATCATCCAACATTATAGACTGAGTTGCAATACAGAGACTGGAATTTAATTGTTGCATTAATATCGTTGTTTGTGACACGGACTCTTTTTTTCCTTGAGATTAAGAATTGCAAACTTGACACTCTTTTATCGAAAATGATATTATACAATCTTCTAGACAACTCGAATTATAAACCTGAACACCCTTTGTACTCAAGAAACCTTGAATCTGATCGAAAATTTTAAGAATCGTTACTAAGAATGGGTTTTAATAAAGCTTAAGTGTTATTTAGGACAGATATTGGGCACAAGTCATATATATATCACAAAAACATAACACATTCTATGATAGTTGTGGGTTAGTTCATACAACGTTCAACCGCATCCAATAGTTACCCTTTGCTAAGCAACTTTGTGTTATTTAACCAATAGCGTTGAGACCGCCAAAGTTGAGCCCTACTCCTAGGCCTGCTAAGGCCAGGCCTCATACTAGGTCCAGCGAGCTGCCGTTAGAAGGCCTGTGTTCGTCTTTTAGAATCTTTATTCCCTATATCTACTTCTCGTCCGTAATCTTCAGTACTTAACATCGAGAAAAAAAATTAGAATTAAATATTTGTAGTCAATTTGATCAAATTCAAGTTATTCAGTTTTATTAATACGACATAGAATCATTTAATGAAGTCAGTATCTTTTATGTTGGCTTTTTGGAGCCGTCTGCAAATACGTTCCGCCCTTCCTGGTCTTGAGTGTGGGTAGCGCCCATTTGGTTAATTCATCCCGACGACTCTGTTCGTGGTAAGCTATTTATGCCGGGATGACGACTAGTGGATAGGTCACTGTACTCCCTTCTTGGAAAGAATGGCGACTTTTAATTCCCGGATTGGGATTCCTGGGCCTGTGCCAATATCTTTTCTTCCTTCCAACCTTGCTGAGCGGCAGTGAAGCGTTGATACAACTGTTTGGCCCGCACTCAGGAGGCTTTTACCTCTTGGATCGCGCGACATTGCTGTAGCAACTGCTAATGTATATCAGCATTTTCTCATCGAAGTCTCTTCGCATCCATGTCTAAAACCAAATGAATTTCATTTACTGTTTCGAGAAAACATGTCCGGCGTGATTTTATGTTCGAGTCGTGGTGCGATCTTTATTTCCGTAGTGCTAAGGTGATTTTCAATCCCTGTCTTTATGGCTTCTCGAAATTCAATTCAGAGTTCTCTTTCTATAAAATTCCTACTTTCTGTCTCATTTCTTCGTATTGGTCCTTCAGCATTTCGTTTTTTGCCGAGTAGAGGAAATTTATTTATTTATTTTTATTATTTTATTTCGGTTTAATTTCTTTTTTAGTTAGACAATCATACTAAACTCTACAAAATTCAACTCAATAGAAGTAGGTAGTAATGTGCACTCTAGATACTTGGTTTTTTGGGTCCTACCTTGCATTTTCAAAATTTTTCCGAAGAGCCCCTCTTTTTTATAATTTTTTTTAAATATGTGATTTTGCAAAATTTTTTAAATTTATTTTTCCTGCGCGAATTTTGACATTCGTCAAGAATTGTTAATTCCTATTTGTGTTAAATTTGATCCTTGTTTTAATGAACCAATTATATTATTATATTTTTGAATTTTAAATTATTTTACAATTTATGGTATTAAAGATGATGATCATTACAGTGTTCAACTCAATGTTAAAATATTTACGACAAAACACACCTGTAGAAAGAATGTCGTGACCCATTAGAATTATAATACCACTAGCTTTTAAAAAATTAAATTCTGTGTGTACATGGTTACACTCAGAACCTGACAAGACCCTTCAATTCTCTTCTAAACGTCTTTGAAAAAACGTGCAATTAGTATAATGTGTGCACTCCAGAACAAATGAATATTACATGATAAAGACATTATGTAATAATTTCCCTGAGACCACATCTGCTTTTTTGCGGACCCCCGCATATACTTTTTTTAATTTTTTTAAATTTATAATGTATTTAAAAAAATTTTTAAAACCATGATTGCGTCCCTATTACGTAACTTTTTTACGATATTTTTACATTGTAATGATCGCCGTGCTGTAGCCTACCATTTCATATCTTTAAATTTAATTTAAACCGCTTATTACGTAACTTCGAAACCTTTATAAAGCTATTGATTACATCACCAATTATAAAATTCACCTAGAATTGTTGATCATTATAAACGTAATTTTTGACACTTGTTCTAATGCTACTATTAGTTACTTTATAACTTAAAATGCTTTGCATAAAATCTTAAAAAACTTAAAAATCCAAGACCTGTTAACAATAATAATTAAAATCATAAAGAAAGCTGAGCAGTGACTAATTTTCAAATTGTCGATATGACATCTTTTTCATCCATTTTATAGCCTCGTATAACAAACCAGCTTTCCCCATCTTTATATCCGATTTCTTTAAAAGAATCGAAAAAAACTGGCAATTCGATAGTTAATGAATATATTTTCATTGCAACTTAGATTCTTGTTGATTTTCATTAACACTTTATTTACTGCAACAACATCTTCTTTTGATAACTTTGCATTGAAACTATGATAGTGCAAATTGATCAATTTGACTGGCTTTGAGCATTCATATGGGATTTCATTTTTCAAAAATACATATTATAGTTATGATACATTCGCACTGGTGGGATTGTTAAGATCAAAAAGTGGGGCTACGATCTTAACACAGTTGACTTTTTGACTCCAAATTTATAATCAAAATAAAAATGTATTAATACACAAAAATATAAAAAAGGTCGGTTGCGGTCCTATGTAAATGAATAAGATAAGTCAATTAATTACTTACAAATTTTAATTGGCGCTACAACAATTTACAATTATAATTGTGTACAGTTAAAAGTTTTGAAAGAATTCCGGATCAAATAATCCCTGCTCAAATGGCCCACAAGAAGTCGATGGTCACTATGTCGACGCAACGACTTATCTTAAAATTCAGAGGGTGAGCAAGTTTAATTTTGACACACTCCAAATACCGCGAAAGCTGTCAACTGCTTTGTGTATTTTGATTTTAGATTAATTAATTTATTTAGAAGCCGGATTTCAGAATCCGCTTTTGAAACTTTAATTTAATTAACAAAACAAATCGTACAATTTGTTTCTGGATAATCGGTATCCAAATCTCGAATAGTTTCCGAATGGCTTCTTCTAGGTAATTCGCAAATGCTTCTTTCTCTTGATAAATTGTAGATGTTTCTGATTTGATTCTTGTTCCTTTCATATTTAATTCTTCCAAATTTAATTCTCAGCTCTATTTATATAGTCTTCTTTAATTATTGTTTCACTTGAGTTCAAATTCTCAAACTGTAGTTAAATCCAATCGTTCTAATTTCAGGCTATTTGTTCCACTTGCTTTAAATCGTCGTTCAAATTCTCAAGCTGTTGAAATTGAATTCACAAATAATTCTTCTTGGAATGAATAATTTCCCAAATGATTCTTCTTAACTGGGCAATAAAATTCCCAAACAATTTAAATTTTATATTTTATGATTTTCATTAACACTTTATTTACTGCAACAACATCTTCTTTTGATAACTTTGCATTGAAACTATGATAGTGCAAATTGATCAATTTGACTGGCTTTGAGCATTCATATGGGATTTCATTTTTCAAAAATACATATTATAGTTATGATACATTCGCACTGGTGGGATTGTTAAGATCAAAAAGTGGGGCTACGATCTTAACACAGTTGACTTTTTGACTCCAAATTTATAATCAAAATAAAAATGTATTAATACACAAAAATATAAAAAAGGTCGGTTGCGGTCCTATGTAAATGAATAAGATAAGTCAATTAATTACTTACAAATTTTAATTGGCGCTACAACAATTTACAATTATAATTGTGTACAGTTAAAAGTTTTGAAAGAATTCCGGATCAAATAATCCCTGCTCAAATGGCCCACAAGAAGTCGATGGTCACTATGTCGACGCAACGACTTATCTTAAAATTCAGAGGGTGAGCAAGTTTAATTTTGACACACTCCAAATACCGCGAAAGCTGTCAACTGCTTTGTGTATTTTGATTTTAGATTAATTAATTTATTTAGAAGCCGGATTTCAGAATCCGCTTTTGAAACTTAAATTTAATTAACAAAACAAATCGTACAATTTGTTTCTGGATAATCGGTATCCAAATCTCGAATAGTTTCCGAATGGCTTCTTCTAGGTAATTCGCAAATGCTTCTTTCTCTTGATAAATTGTAGATGTTTCTGATTTGATTCTTGTTCCTTTCATATTTAATTCTTCCAAATTTAATTCTCAGCTCTATTTATATAGTCTTCTTTAATTATTGTTTCACTTGAGTTCAAATTCTCAAACTGTAGTTCTAATTTCAGGCTATTTGTTCCACTTGCTTTAAATCGTCGTTCAAATACTCAAGCTGTTGAAATTGAATTCACAAATAATTCTTCTTGGAATGAATAATTTCCCAAATGATTCTTCTTAACTGGGCAATAAAATTCCCAAACAATTTAAATTTTATATTTTTCAGTATCGGCCTGAATTAATCTGGTCCTCTTTTAAATTAATTTTATCCCGTTTTAGTTGTTTTCGGATCGGCCCCTAAAACTAAAATATCACCCTATTTATATTGAAAATTTATGAAATAATTCAAAGGTTAAATTTATTAAAATTACTACATTTAAATTTTTGCATTAATAAAATACTATTTTTAGATTTACGTCATCAAGAATCCAAATTTAGTAATTTTTTCTGTGACGTCATTTTATTATTTTACCCGTCACCGTTTAGTGACATCAATGTGATTATAATTTTCAGGTTAACAGCCTGTACTTAACCGGATTGTAAATAAAAAGTACTATTACAATTAACACTAAATAAATTTTCAAACACAATTAAAATATTTATTAAACGATTAATTAAAATCGTAAATAAATTCGAACACCATCTACTTTCCAAATTGGTGATATGACATCTTTTTCATTCATTTTATATCCCTCTATTGAGATTTTGAGAAACCTACTTTCATCATCTTTATACTCAATTTCTTCAAAACCATCTTTCAAACGAGTATTTTTGATGAATATATTCTCTTTGCAACTTAGATTCTTGTTTTTTTCTGTAAAACTTTATTTACTGCAACAACGTCGTCTTTAGATAAATGAGCAATGAAACTTGAATATTGGGACTTGTTCAGTTTGACTGAATTGAAGAATTGATATCGGATTTCATTTACCAAGAAATACACCTTGTGATTGTGAAATATTTGTACTGGTTGGATCTCAACATCTTTCTTGACATATTTCGTCTACTTTGTTTCGTCATTAGGTTTCCTTATTGGACTTGTTTCTTTCGATACACTACTGAATTTATCTACAAAAACATTTTTATTGTTACTCATTTTCAAATAATGATTAATATAACATTAATCATTTATTTTACAGTTATTCAAAC
Source organism: Schmidtea mediterranea (assembly GCA_022537955.1). Classification (NCBI taxonomy): domain Eukaryota; kingdom Metazoa; phylum Platyhelminthes; order Tricladida; family Dugesiidae; genus Schmidtea; species Schmidtea mediterranea. The sequence goes on along the minus strand of CM039679.1, from coordinate 320,931,637 downwards.
AAAAATTTAACCAATCATATTCTTGCATTTCTGTGTTTGACTTTTACTATGACCTTCCGTTGTGATTCATGCACTTGTATTGCAAATTTATCGTAATGCTTTGTAAGTTATTAAATTTTTTAAATAATAATAACCTGTTATCGAAATAAAAGTAAAATTATTAAATGAAATATTTGTCCTGTCACAAGTAAAGCTTACAAATAAGTGTACTATCAGAATTTACAAATAAAATCAATAAAATCAAATAAGATTTTGTAAACTAGACATTTATTAAACATCTACAATTGATGAAAAGGGATATCTTCGTAACTCATTTCTTAATATCTATGTGTTGTAATTCCTTTGTCTGTCAACACACATATCGCAGTTATATGGGCATACAGATGGAATGCTGACGGGAGTATGCTCTTTATCCAATGATTCCAAATGGTTTCTTAGGACAATATTGATATCTATTCCAGTTGAGATCAATATTCTATATGGAATTATTTCCGGCGCCCAAAAGATGAGATCTTTTATGATTGCCGGATATAGTTCTCCCATCTTCCCAATAAGGATTTTCATTAACTTCTCTATAACTAAGATTATTTTAAAACAATCAAAATATACCGTTTGAGCATAAATTTGACATTTTAAACTATAAAATAAATGAAATAACTGTCTGTTATATATACTTATTTTGATACACAATGTTAATCAATCAGAATCATGCACGTATTATGCAATTATATTGTAACTTTAGTTTAAGAATAAATTACAAAATTCAATGTCATTAATAACTATTTTAACATCATTAATGATATCTACAACAAAGAACTCTTATTCGATTGTTTTTAACCCAGAATAACTACTTTACCATTGTTAAATATATTAACACATAAATTATTATACTTTACTATATCTCACTGATAGAAATATTTATGATTATAACAACAATGTTGTAAATTAGTATTTGATTGAATCGAATTTTATATCAATGATTTTATATTGTAAATCATTTATTGTGAGTTTACACCCAATAATTATATATTTTAAAAACTTGATTGAATAAATTTAATATAATATTATAATAAAAGTATATTGAAATAATAAGAAAATATTTTAGTTAACAATAAAAATGTAAAATATCACTAAGTACTTTGTTCAAAGTAATAAAAATATTGTAACAACTTAATAAAATATTGCACCAAAGTAGTGAAACATTACAACATATTTTATCGAATTTCAACAAATAATAAAATATTACAACAACTTAATAAAATACTGTAATAAATTTATAAATTATTTCAACAAAATATTTAATAATCATAATAAAAAACAACAATATTAATAATAATATTTAATTTAAATTTAAATGATCATGTATGGACATATTCTACAGATAAAACTATCTCAGAAATAGTTCTGATACTGGAGTAAAGTTATTAAGTTGTTGCAACAGATGATATTAACAAGTTATTTTAGTGGGAACAATGTGGGGGGTTCAACAAATACATGACTTGATTAGAATACTTTATATGGTTAGTGAAGTTCAGATCGATCATGTACAAGTCATTGCTTTATATGTCAAAGTTGTATAAATTCATGATAAATATGATAATCAAGTAAATGAATCAAGAAACAATTACCATTACATTGACCAATTACCATAAATGGTCAAATGTTCAAATAATGAGATCAAATACTTTTTAAACATTTTAGTATCTGATGCATAGATCCAATCAAATTTCATTGATTTCTCACAGAATTTGAATATAAACACATGTCTGATTCATAACACATTTATATAACACAATTTTTTTACTAGCATTAATCTTTAAATTTTCTTCTTGATTGGTTTTCCTTTGTGTTATAATGAATGATAATTATTCTTTATTTAATTTCAAATATTTTTTTTTCCTTTTAGAATTTGCTGTAACATTTTGAATTAAGATTAACGGAGATAAAAATCGTATTTTCTATTTCTTCTTTCTGTCAATTCGTCAGTTGTATATTCTTTTTTTTATAATTTTTAGCCATTCCCCCATATCTGGGTTTGTTTCACTAATGCCGGGAACCACATTAAGCTGACGTTTAGCTCGGCGGCCCTTGATTAATGGGTTCGTCGGTAAATAATTTAATTAATTTGTTTTTGGGCTCCCGACCCTTCAATATACCTTATCTCAATCTAATAGTATTTTATTCGTCTTTGCAGTCAAATTTGCCACCGGTTACCACTTTCCCCCCTCGAAAAATATTTATTTTGACTTTTCAAAATTTTAATTGATTTTAATTGATTTTGATAATTTTAAAATTTTATTGTTTTTATTCATGTTTTTTTATAACCCCAACATATCTACCCCTTTAATTAGAATTCGTCCTCGAATTCAGATATTTTTTTTTAGAGGACTTTTAATAAACGCCTTTATGAGCGATTTAATTTTGCTTCTTTTTTTAAACATATCTGCCTTTTAAACGGCAAAATATCCTTAAATAAATAATTGTCATTTGAAATTTTCAAAATAGTATTTAAAAATGTTCTTAATACAACAATAAAATACACGACAAATTTCAATATATATTGGGTTTTTTGCCTGCCAAACGCCTTCGAGAATAGGCGTGCTCTTCGGTACCTCGATCCTCCAATATATCCCGAATGTCTGACTGTAACAGACTTTTCGGGACCACCAGATGAACGGGTGCGTCGCATTCCAGGAGGGCTGGATCCCGAGGATTGTAGGCCACAACCTAATTGGACAGGTGCCCGTCTGAGCTTTCGATACGCCTGCTAGAGATATCCCTGTTTATCCTAGCCAGATGCTCTCTCTGTCGATTTGCCAGGTATCTATAACGCTATTCCAGCTGTTCGAGGCGATGGAGTTTACCTTCCGCCCTATCGGGCTGGATTTCTGCCAGGCTCTCTTTATGAGATTGCTGGGGATTTCAATATTCTTGTCTTGACTCTCTGTTCCGTCACGGCCATTCGGAGGTACTGTAAGTCGAAATTGAAAACCCTTGATTCTATAAGGCTTGGCGGTATCTCCCCGCGAATCGATTTGGGACTGGTAACCTAGTACGGTCAGTGTCGACCCAACTGCTACTGGATTAATTATAAAAGTATTTGATTCTCAATCCATTGCCCACAGTTAAACATCATTCTTATCTCTCGAGAAATCACCCTCATCTAACCATTGTGCGACTACGTTGGTTTACGTTACGTGGTTCAGTCTAGACTCAATAGTATCATCCTAAATAATCATCGTCGACTTGAATAAATTACTCATAGACCCTCATCCTAAAACTAACGATTTCGTCTTCATTAACATTAAACTTCTTCATTAAACTTCTAAATGTGAGTGGAGGAATGCTCGAAGACTTTCTCCACGTCGCGTCCATACTACCTCGTAAGAGCAATGTTTGGGCGTCGGCGGTGGGAAAGTATGATAATGTCGTTGATGAATGTTGAACATACAATATGAATTATTATCAAATGTTAATGTATACTAATAAAACTTTCGCTAAACAATATTTTTGTCGAAATTTTTACGGCCCACAGCCACTCACGCACCACAAGAAAGTAAAATCAACATACAATTCAGGCTGTGTAGGTGCAGTTTATCTGCCTGTGCCCGTGATGGTTCCGTCGTGAATAACGCAGGGCCGTAACGTCAATAGTATCCGTCATAGGGGAAAATTTGGAGGAGGGGAAGTAGTCTTTTGGCTACTCCTCCACCACCCATTTTCCCATAATTTCGACCAAATTAAAATCATTATAAACATCGGCTAAAAATCATAAACATTGAGTAGCTCGGTAAGCACTCTTAAAATCATAATATTAACATAACTATCCTAAGGTCAAATAAAGGGAAGGAAGTGGGGAAAGAATTCGGAAATAATTGTTATGTCTAAGCTACTCGAACTAAATTATAGATTAAAATCACGTTATCGTACGAGAATGCCGAGAGATTAACTACGCAAAATTAACTAATTAATGTCGACGACGAGGGTTCGACGCTGCGAACATAGTATAGACTAACGTGACCCCAGAAAATAATACAACCCAAAATACATTACTACGAAAAATTTTATCAGAGTAAATAAATTGCCCACTTGACGTTTAATAAAAATTGTGTTATTATTTTAGTTGAAAGATATTTCCACTATAACTGATTCACCTTTGGCTCAAGTAGTAACTTGCGAAATTGTCCAACGATAAAGATAAAGTATTACCCAAAATACCCCTTATAAAAATAACCAACAAAATATGTTAAGATAACATTATGATGCACATCAAAGGTAACCAAAAAATTTATTAACGACTCTATAAGGAATAACACCATTTTGGCATACGACAAAATTACGAGTCTGAAGATAACGTACATAAACCAAATTTACCACCAGAGATTTACATCAGTTGAGAGCATTTACCAATGAAAAACAAGATGCCATTACGACTAGTTGAAAGGTGTACCAGGTCTAAATTAATTTTGTAAATGATCACCTAATTAGAAATTCCCGCTAGTTAACTACTATAATAATCGATGAAAAATAATAGCACATTAGATGCAAGCGGTATATTGATCACAATGATGAACACATTTGGCAAGGACTCCAATCCTATAAGGAATAAAGTCCAAATGAGTAGGAGAAAATCAATGTTGAGAACCATTTGGAATCATTAAATCCATCAGGAGCACAAATCCATTCTCGGTTCATAAACTAAATTTATTAATTTAATACCATAATACAAAAGTTACTTAATTCAAAATCTGCAGCAATGGGAAAGAAATCCAAGCCCATGACGAGACCATTGTGGAATAATTAAACAGTGACTAAATGAATAAAAATCTATAAAGTCAAATCAATAAAAATTGTGAATAAACAGTAGACGTGGCAAGGCACGATCTACTCGACTTAAATCAATAAGTGGGTAGGAAATTCCACGTCAGCAGAAAATATTCAGCGGGAATTGCATGTCAACATTAGACATACTGGCCTGAAAGGCGTTCAGACACACCTGCGGGACAGAAGGCAATATAAATAGATCAGTCAGTGTCGAGAATTCAGACAGTTCACAGTGAGATATTAACATGAGTTACAACCGGCAAAACGATTCACGAGTTAGAGGCCACCCCTCTCACTTTATGGATAATGAAGAGATTACGGTGGAGCGTCGGACCGACGCCCAAGAAAGTAAGGAATTTATTTTGTTCTTGTACCTCTTTTAATTACACATAACATTTCATGCAATTTGGACATCCGTTATAAGACTCTACCACGCGTCAAATCTTTTCGGGTAGATTTGTATGTGTTCCGAATATATTTCATCGCTCCTGGTGGATGTCCCGCTCTTCTCCGTCATCTCCATTACAGATCTACCGGCGTTCAGTGCATTCAATTTAGACATAATACTACTATTGAAAAATCAATTAAATATGACGTCCGATACTGTCTAGTTCGCATTTATATAGGCTGTTGATATTCTCTACCCCGGGGGTGGGTAGAGACCTGATTTGGCGGTGGCACTCACCGATTGGTTTTTGAAGAGTTTCTCTGCTATTGATCGTAGTTAGTGTCAACGAAATTAGGAAGGTCTTCATCTGGCTTACCTTGAATCTCAAATCTGTCGCCACTGTTACCAAACTGTACTTCCTATCTGCTCTCTCTACCCGGTGGGCAATTTCAAGTTGTGAGTGCACTGCTCCGGTGCTCGGGATCGTTGGATGTAATAAAAATAAATCATTTGAATCTGCCTCTATTACTATATCAATTTAACATATTAGTCTCACGTTCGGTAGTCGGCCTTTTGGCGAGTCATCGGGATTCAAGTCGACCTTATAAGTGTTATTATAGAAGTATTGATAAATGGAGACGACCTTCGCATCCTCCATTTCCTCAGACGATTCTACTTTTACACCACAGTATTCGCTACATATTACTCAATTACCTAATGGTGGTGGTGACGAGGGATTCGGATAAATGAGAAAGTCAATTGAACCTCAGGTAGAAAGAGTAAATGGTCTGAGGGGCCGTTACATGGGGGTCAATGATGGATTTTTATCGTTATGATTATTGTGATTTCTTTTATCATTTAATTTTAGAGTTATTAGGGTTAGTAAAATCGTGGTTATTACTGAGTTGGAATAAACGTCTCTCGATATTCATCTACCATGATATAAGATCTCTTTTATTCGATAGTGGTTACGTCGCCCCACTTTTTTATCAATTAGCTTTCGCCGTCTTATAATTAATGAGTTTGCAGTTAATTTCGTATGTTTAATTATATTTTCAAAATGCTATATTTGTAGGGTTGTAGGTGGTCGGTATGACCTTGACCCCAATCATATAATTCTGCCTGACTGCCACTGGCTTCCAGTTGCTAGGCAACGTTGGTACTGTAACCAATGGTTCTGTGACCGTCAAAGGTGAGCTTTGTTTCCAAACCTGCTAAGACCCGGTCTACAGCTGGTTCAGCGAGCTACCGATGGAAGGTCTATGCTATTCTTATCTCCTTTAGGTCCCTTACTTGTTTTACTTCAAATCGCCTTACCCCGACTCTCAGAGAGATTTATTCTCAATGACACTATATTTATTTGGAACACCACTGAATGACAGAAGAATTTTTTATTTCTCAACCAATTATATCAAAAACTATTTTCGTCTTAATATAATATTTGTTGCTTTTGTCGTTTCCTTTCAGCCCTCCCTGGCATTGCACGGGATTTTGGTTTGAATGGCTGCTGTACGGGGCTTGCCGCATCTTTGTAGGTTACTTGGGCTGGGGTGAACACCAAGGGATAGGTGACAGCCTGCCACCCTCCTGGCCCGCCGCTACGGCTACTTCTAGCCCGCGAATCTGGACCTTCTGGGCTTGGTTCAGGGCCCTCTCCTCTCGCCAGCCCTTATTTTTTGATAGAGCCATTTTACTCTAGTCGGCTCTGACCAAGTTGCCTTAATCCGTTGCAGTTCGCGTCTTAATTGCAGGCACTGTTGATGTAAATTTGCATTTTCCTTGCGGAGGTCCTATAATTCTTCGCCGATTTTCTGCATGGCTTGCATCATCGTTTTTCCTTAATAACAAATTAGATATCGGACAAATTTCAGAAATTAATTCGGAAAAATAAACAAAAATATTTTGGCCCCCATCCCATTAGCATTTTTAGCGTTGTTATCTCCGGGAAGCATGTTCATTGTTCACCTTACTCAGTTCCCGCGTGTAACTTTATAGTTTACATTAACAAAAGAGAAAAATTTACTAATACACTAATTTATTGAAAAACAGGACATGATTCAAGTTTTTAATGTTGGTGGGGTCGATTATCAGTTAAGCGCCTCCTCGAATAAGCGTGTTCTTCCTCCAAAATATCTCGAATATCTGGTTGTATGAGGCTTTTTGGGACCACCAAGTGCACCGGTGCGTCGCTCTCTAGCAAGACCGGATCCCGAATAGAGGGCAGGTGCCCGTCCGAGCTGGGAATATGTCCGCTGGCGATGTCCCGATTGATCCTGGCGAGGTGCTTCTTTTGCCGTCTCGCTAAAAATCGGTATCGCCACTCCAATTTCTCTAGGAGGTGGAGCTCGCCTTCTGCTCTTTGCACGATCTCTCGTGCGAGGTTTATACCCGGCTCCCACTTGATGAGGATGCTGGGGAGTTCGACGTCTTCTCCTGACCCGTTAGCTTTCCGATTCGGCCACTCGGGGGTACCATAGGTCGATATGGTATATCCCCGATCCCATAATGCTTGCCGATATCTCCCGACAAATTTGGTCGGCACTGTTAGAGTAGTGCGGTCCACGTTCTCCCAATTACTGCTGTGGGTACCTGACGATAATAAAATTTAATTATTGCAAACCTAATCCAGTTGCTTTCCATACGATAAACTAACACAAAAAAGGAAATGGAATTTTTGGGAATTTTTGAGCCAATATTATTAATCAAAAAACCAAAAAATATATATAGGTACTACTTGGCTTGCAAACCTAGTTAATTATGGTTAACTACGATGTTTATCTAAATCAAAGTGTTCGTCTCTAAGGTAACCAGTTTATTTCTAATAATCCTAATAATAATTATTATAAGAGGTAAATAATATTAGTAATCTAATTATTATAATAAGAAAATTTTTTAATTCTAGTAATCCACGGTGTGATGAAACTGAAAAATCAAATAATTCCAAGAACTCAAGTGTCATATTACTAATATCTAATTGAATAATTCCATGGAACTAAATACCCTAATTATAATGTAGGATTAGATCACGCTAAATAATCTAAACAGCCTCCAAGGGAGGATTCCCGAAATACATAATTTAAAATGATAAAATACCTTAACAAAAATACGACGGTCACGTGAATAAATCTAATTGGAAATTAAAAATAAAACTATTCATTGATTTCTGAAAAAAATGTCGGATTATTGTCGAATTAGGTTAACGGACACTCTCCGTATTATTAAGTGGTTCATCTTTCTATTTCAGGTTCTTAATTTGAGCAGAAAATGACTGACAAGGGATAGCGAGAATTTTGATTAGTCGGTTTGGTAGAAATGCCACGACTAAGGTGAGTGGGTCCCTTCAATTGCCGGTAACTTTGTTTATTCATAATTATTATTGGGAACTGGCTATTTTCAATTTAGGATTCATTAGATCATAATTCATGTTGGGCAATTATCAAGAAGGAACGGAAGCATAACAATTGAATAATGATTTTATTAAATATCAAAATGTGGCTAGAATGGCCGTACTTGGAACGTAATTCTCCGTAGGAATGTGGCTTCGGCCATGTACAGGAGTAACCTGGGTTCGAGGGTTGCATGCTTCGGATATTTGTCGGCTTGGATCTTCAATCAGAGAATTTTTCTTCGCCTTCATCTTATAGGTTTCGCTTGTTGATATTATTGACATTGGAATATCCGACTTAACTTTCTGGATTGTATATAGTTCCATTTACTATATATACAAGTTGCGTCGATTGGTGTGTGTTGCCACATGGCTGAACCTAAACCTCGGTGAGAATGGTGTTTGGTGGATTTCTGTAATTCATGCTTCTCTTGATCGGAGGGCAGCAAAAATCTCCTGAGTGGTTTACGCACACACCGACTGTGTTTCAGAAATTTTTCTTGCTCAGTTGCCGAGCTATTCCACCACGTCACTAGGTGTGTGCTGCCACGTGTTCGCATGCTGATGCATTGGTAATAATGACGATCTGCCAATTTATCGATTGGAGAAAGAAATCCCTCCGTTTTTTACCACTCTGTTGGTAGATATTTCTCTCCCTACAACATATCTAATCGCTCATTTGGAATTAATTGTCAATCGTGAATATCGTGGAGAGACTCCGGCTTCCATTGCTCTGAATTCATTAACCGTATCCGTCCCTCGATCTTTACGGTTTGAATCAAATAGTCCGTTATTAGATAAACAAATTCGTTCAGGTAATTATCCTCCTAAATCGGCCTCATCCTCGGCTGACCAGCTGGATCTCATTCAATATTCGTCGCTTTCCATCGTTTTTCTCAAACTTTTTCCCCGATGCATCAGTACCATTTCTTTCGAGACTAAATCTTTTGTAGATATGTTAGTTGGGCTTGTTCGCATTTGCGTGTTAACAGGATATGGTTCATGTGGTCGTCGAGTTTATGGCAGTGTCGACATGCGGCTTCTAGGTTCGAAACAAGAAAATTTGATGATGTCCTTTTATACAATAAAACTTTATTCAATTATGTTTGATAATGTATGCGAGTATTGTAATCGTTTATTTTGGCTTGGTTTCTTCAGGTCATTTTGTTATTGAATTATTGAATTACTTAATAAACTTACGAATTAAATAAATTAATAAGGGAATGATTTAAGGTTTACCTCATGATTATGAGGGGACTATTGCTGATCATAATTTACGAGAAATTTTACTTATGATATTTTTTCTAATCATAATCTACGTAGTGTTCATTTAATTTTTTACCGTAATTTTAGGTAAATAAATGGTTTACGAGGTTGTTAATTTAGGTTCGCTTTACTGCTATTTTTACCAAATCGTTATTATCAATAATTTATCCACGATTTATAAGATTCTTTATAGACCTCGAGTCCTATTTTATTTAATCAACCATGATTTTCAATATTTTAGTCTAGTTTTTTGTCCTATGTTACGAAATCAATAATGATTTTTTAAGATTATTTAGAAGTTTGGCTGCATTTTACGTAATCAACAATGATTTTTTAAGATTATTTAAAGCTCTATGCATCGATTTCCATAACCCCTCTTCCCGTTAACCTCAAGTTGATCCTAGGAAATCTTTATGTTGATATTGGATTTTAAGAGTGCCCACTGGACTACTCTGTGTTGATATTTTACCTTTTGAGTAATAATATTTTATGTCGATTTTTCGGGAGTAGGTAGAAGGGTAGGCAATCAAAAGATTGTCTCCCGATCTCCCTTCTGCCCCTATGATAGAGAATGAATTGACGTTCAAGTCCGTCGTTACCCACGGCGAGATCTCTCACGAGTACGAGCTGTTGGAGGACTTACACCGCACATACACTGCTCGGTTTTTATGTAGGATTTTACTGACTTGTTGGTGTGTAGCTGTGGGTCGGAAAAATTTCGGCACAGTTAAGTTCGATAAGTTTTATAATATATTTTTCGTTTCTAATTTCACATTCATTTACAATTGGTACTAATTTCACATCCACTTACAGTACCGGTAAGTCATTACTGCTTATCATTGATAAATTCGTATCAGAGTTTCGTAAGTGGTTTTCAATTAGCGTTTATAGTTCGATTAAGTGATCAAGAAGTCGAGTGTTCCGTTTGAAAAGTGAATTTACGTTAAAACGAGTGTTCGAGTTTTAACAAACAAAAGCTGCTTAAAACTGATTAAAATTCTGTGAAAATGAATCGGTATATATACCTGTTTTGTGACCCTAACCTTGCGTGTTAAATTCGAAGTAGTAAAACAAAATTTGACCTTGGAAATTTTTTGTATATTCTAACTCTAATTTTCTTATATTTTTGATTTAGTTTGACAATTTTAGTTTTAGCTTTTAATTGAATTGTTCCCAATTCAAATTATTTAATTTTAGTTCTAGCTTTCATGAACTCCTGTTTCTTTAAGTGAATTGTCAATTTTCGGTCAAATTTTCGTGTTTTCATGTTATTATTGTGTTTATTTCGTGTGGATCTTGTTGCATTTTGTTATTATTTTTATTTACTTTTATGTCTTTAATTTTATATTTTAATTATTTCTTTCTTATATTTTTCAGTGGTTATTTGTTGTTTATGGGTCTGAATTTAAATCTGCGTGTTGTGTTTGCGTGCTATTACCGATCCATTTAAACAATATTTAGTGCTGGCCCAACAATAGTACTGGTGACAGCTATTAGTTCGAAACCAGTATAATATTGGGAAATGTAATGTATATCACTTAATGTATCGTAAATATATTTAATATTAATATTCCTTAATAACCTAAAGTTTATATGTATTTGTTTTGGTAAATAATTTTTTTTATTGAATAAAGTTTATATACAAAAGACTTGTGTTCTATTTATATAGGAGACACCAGTGCACATTGAGACCTCACTAGAAATCAAGCCCTCAACACATTCAATAAACATTTTGTAATGTGTCTGGTTCGATGGCAGAGGAATACTTTATTTTAAGCTTGTTGTAAGTAGCAAAATAATAACTGCGGAAAATTACTGAACAACTCGCCTAACTCAATATGAAAATGCAAGTCAAACGTCCAAGTTTGAATAATCGAAAAGGCATCGTCTTTCACCACGACAACCATATACCACATGTCGCAAAACACACTGCAAAAACTAAGGGAGCTAAAATGAGAAATCCGCCAGCACCCATCTTAATCCTTTACCAATTTTATTTGGTCTTCAATTGTTTTAAACTTATTTTCTATGTTCTGTTCTAGGGCGCAAAATTTAGGCTTTAGATGATCTTGCTCCTTCTGATTTTCATCTATTTCGTTTTTTTCAAAATAATTTTGAATGGCAAACAAATTGATTGAGGAAGAGGACAAAAGTTACTTTAGGACTTTTTTTGAAGATAAACCACACAGTTTCTACAAAGAAAGAATTAAAAAATTTATAAAACAATGGGAAACAGTTATAAAAAATCATGGGGCGTTTCAAATATTACAAAAAATGTTTTTCCACGCAAATGTATTTTATTTAATTTAATTTTAAATCTGGTACGAATTTTAGGAATCAAATAATAATTTGAAATTAAAATTTGAAAGTAAAAATTTTAACTTTTAAAAATTTTTTAAATAATTATAATAATAATAATAATAAATTTAATTACAATCAAGTAAAGGTTTTACAAGTAAAGGTTGCTTTACAATCAAGTAAAGCAACTGGCTATCAACACAAAGTTACTAACTAGATACAGACTTACTAGTAAGTGAACATCAAGTTTTAAAATCAAACACAAAATGTAAATACAAATTCAATTACAAATTTTATTTAAAAAATCTTCATTGTCTTCTTGAAAGTCTTCAATCAATTTCTGTAATACTTCATTGTTGTTTCTGGTGTAACAGAACTGAATAAGTAAAGCCCTGTAACCCTGTTCAACCTCAGTGAATTTGTGTTAAACCGGAATTCATAAATTATTAGCAATTTAATCACAAAATATTACAGATGATTAATTTATATACAAAAAACTTTAGGATATTTTAAAGTATGTATTTCTCGAGAGGAGCAATATAAATTTTAAATAATTCAAATTTCTAGAAATTATTTGTGAAGGAAAATATTTTAGAAAAGTTTTAAAAATGTTAAATAAATATAAAAGGTAAATCAGGATAACAGGAAATATTTACGATTTCTTTTGGTAGAAAAGAAAAAACTTGAATATCATGAGTTTGAAAGATTGGTTTTCGGGTTTAATATGTCACCATTACTGGAGTAGTTTTTGACCAGGCAGAATGCCAAACAATTTCAAAAGAAGCAATCAAAAGCAGATGAAATTACCGTTAATTATAAAAATGAAGCAGAAAAGCATTGAAAGGGACCACCCATTAAGGACATCCACCAAAAAAGCAATTTTTGATTCCCTTTGCCCTTCTCCAAAATTAGATATCCTTTATTTTCAGAAGAAATTTTAATAATTTATAAGCATTTAGGATAAATTTAATTTTAACATTAAAATGTAATAGTACACAATATTGGTTGGAAAATAGAGATAAAACATAAATACATAATTAAATTGATCAAATGGTGAAAATAGGTAACATACTGGAGATTTCCTAAGCGCTTGGACCCCTTCCCTTCTTAGTATCCCCAATTGCCCCTTTTGCGAAGACCCCTTCCCTCCCTTTCTTACGGGGCGTCCTAAATGGATACTGCTAAAGTAATAAACAAAAATAAGGTTGATCGAAGTCAAAGAATGCTTGGACAATTACTGCAATAACAAAAAAACCAATACTACAAATTATTTGTGTATGAAAACACTAGAAAAGCTTTAAAACTGATTAAATAAAAATATAATAATCATACCTTTTTGAAAATGAAGCAAAATGCCGTGAAATTAATAAATTGGCAGTCTAAGAAAACAAATCAAAACCAAGCTCAACTAGAACATTTATTAACTAATACATGTATCACTTCATCGGCATCAATTATTAGAGTGATTTCGATGGCCTATAAGTCGACTCAAACAATTTCACGTCGAATTTCCGTTGACAGCCCTTGTAGTTCATGTAGCGTATCTTACCGAATACCGCTCGCTCAGCCCAGCCCTGGTCATGGACACCGCAAATAGACCACATGATCCCCGTGTACCCATTTGGATCCCGCCCATCTATACTATATCGATCGTTCAACCAGATCGCTCTCTTCAAAGCTTCACCCGGCCCTTCTTCAGTCCATTCAAGGATCTTTTTCGCCCAATACATGCGTAAAAACCCGTGCATTTTGCCCTCCCTAACCATCTGCAATTGGGCCGCATTCCATAAATGGTCATGTGTCTTTCCTGAGTCCAGCTGTTCAATAGTGTACTTGTATGGTCTCTCGTCGTGCCTGTGGATCTCAAGCGTCTCACGAGCCCAATTAGCGCCTCCTTATTAGTCAATGGGGAAATTCAATGTAGAAACCATGAAATTATTACCCGATAAACTATCATAATGCGGGTTATAGTAACAGAAATTATCCGCTAGTTCTCTGCGGACTAGAGATTCCTCAATGAAAATATCAACTCCCTCTTTAGCCGTGGATTTCTGGGAATGAGCTTCTAAAATACACCTCTGAGCTGAGATTTGGCCTAAATGTTTCAAAGGTTATGCTGAGATAGATCTGAGGTAACGAAATTTATTATTTAGATTGTGGAGAAGCAATACGTCAATTCTTGTAAATTTTTTTACTCCAGATATCTCTATAATATTTTCATTTATGGTTAGAAATAATTCAATCAGACAAGTAAAAAGTGAAAGACTTGCTAAATTTTTTTTGAAATTATCAGTACTTACGCTAGGTAGAAATATTTCATATTTCACTTTTATGAATAAACATTACGGAAATTTGGATTACATAGTTATTTATAAAAATAATAATAATAATAATAATAATAATAATAATAATAATAATAATAATAATAATACTATAAGTATAAAACAGTGATTATTTGGTAGTAGCAGTTATCAGATAAGAGTCCGTCAATAAATGAAGTCACGCTATTTTGGCTGTTTTTACACCTCCCTTGTCACACGTCGTCACTAAATGTTAGACAGTCCCTCAAATATGACGTCACAAATCTTTGGTCCTCTCTTTAAATAAGCCGTATTTCATATTTGAAAATGAATATATTTTAAATCACTATATTGACATTTTAGTATGTATTTAGTGTAACACTGGAAATCGAAATTAGTATATAATTATGTTGAAAAAAATACAAAATTTAAGATGTGACGACTCAGTTCTTAAACACGCCATCCTCTTCGTCACACATCATCACAAAGTGTTACTCCTTCCCCTTATGTGCGTGACGTCATTTATGGACGGCCCTTAAGTGAATAACAAAATAACCGCTTGTTGCGAATAATCATTTTGTTAAAAAAAGTTTCGATTAATAAATAATCCTCTTCCGTTTCTTGCAGAAATATATCTTCAATGAGAAAATGCTGTTTTGTTTTTTATTGGTTTAAATTTAAAATTTTTCTTCCTTTTATTAATTAATTATTTAAACATTTCTAAATATGAAATTTTACTTTTCTATTTATTTATATTGTCGAATTTCAACATTTTTTATTTATTACACTAAAACATCGATTTGCGTCGTTAATTGTGATCCAAAAAAGACGACGCAAATCGAAATTAATTTTTCAGAATCTCTATTTCAAATAGTTCGCACTATCGTAGGAGCGAAACTGAGATTTATGGCAATATCAACAGCTTTTTCAACAGATTTGAAACGCGTTAACACGTCTAACTTCAGTTCCAAACTAATTTGGTTCCGATTTTGATTCATTCTAGTTTTTATTGAAATAACCATTATAATTTATTTAATAAAGCTGTTATGTACAGGCTCTTAGCCTAAAAATAATAAATCATACTGACGTCACTAAACAGTGACGTGTAAATTATTGCGATGACGTTTAGTGACGTCACGGAAAAAAAAATAATAAATTAAAATACGTCACAGAAAATTACCAAAATTGGAAATACGTAATTATAAGGTAATTTCATTAATTTTTTAATCAATATAAATATAACAACAATTTTAGTAGAAGGGCCGATTACAAAAAAATAAGAAACCTAGCAAATTCAAGGAAAAACTCATATTAGACTAAATAATTTATTTTGGGAAAAAAGCAACAATTACGGCCGAAGCTAAACAACAGCGAGAAATTATTTCCAGAAAAACCAGCTGTCATTTTTAATTCAATCGTGTTATTGTAATTGACAATTTCAAGAGAACCAGCTGTCTTGTCTCAACCAATTGCGTTCCTGTGACCGACCCGGAGAAACAGAAGAAAACAGCCATCATACTCGAACTCTCAACAACCCTAGGAAATTTATTTAAATCGTCTCTACTGAGAAAAACAAAAACAGAACAGGAAAGCAAATTTTTGGAAACAGTTATTGAGGAAAATTAACAATTGGAAAAAGAAAAAGTTGGAGAAAAATTATCAAGTGAAAACCTTGGACAGTATTCGAGAAAATTCGTTATTTGGATTCTCTATTCAGTGGCCAGATATATTTTGTTAGTTTTTATTTAATAAATAACATTGAAAAAAAAAGAAAAAGCGGATTCTCTAATCCGGCTTAATTAAATTAATTAAAAGTAAAATCAAGCAGTGTCCAAAGTAGTTGACCACTTTCGGATACTCGGGGTGCCCCAAAATCAAAATCTTACTTACCCTCTGCCTTATAGGATAAGTCGTTGCGTCTGCATAGTGACCATCGACTTCTTGCGGGCCATTTGGCAGGGATCATTTGATCCAGTTATCTTTCAAGCATTGTAACTATACACATATACATTTGTAAATTTCGAACTACCGCCAAATAAATCTTATAAGTAATTAATTGTCTTAGGCCAATTACTCCTTTTACACATGATTTGATACTTAAACTTGAAACCGATGAAATTCCAACTGAACATCTGTATGAATAAAATGTACTATGAGCAATATCATGCACTCTGCCAAAATGTGCTAATAGAAGTAATAACTTTAATGGGAATCAATGATGTCTCACCAAAATGCAGCCAAGGAGAAATGTTACTCAAGCAACTTTTTGTGGGATCGTTTCTGTGTAAATTGAAATTTTTCAAACGTTTCGAATAAATAAATTTCCATAAATTTTCCATCCCAGCTTGGTAACCGGGAATAAATTCAACCACTTCTTTCACTGTCATGTCGACATCAAGAGATTTCCTGGCTAATTCCCAATCGGTCGACTAAAGATATTTAAGCATTAATCTTAAAAGTTTTGAAAATAATAACAACAGATTATAATTAATAAAAAATAATTAAATATAATAATCAAACAAATAATAAAAATTAAAAAATAATAAGAAAAAATATAATATTTTAAACAATAACTATTAAAAATAATATAATAAATAGTAAAAAAAAAATTATTAGTATGTAATAATTCAAAACTTACTAAAATAAATAAAAAATAACAAAAAATATAAAATAATAATAATAAATAATTATTATTATTTCCATAATATTTTCTAAAAAATTTGAGAATGAATGGTATTTATTTAAGGTATTCACAGTCAAATTTTACATAAAATATGTCAATTATTATTATTATTGTTATTAATATTATTATTATTATTATTAATTATTATTATTATTATTATTATTATTATTATTATTATTATTATTATTATTATTATTATTATTATTATTATTATTATTATTATTATTATTATTATTTATTATTATTATTATTATTATTATTATTATTATTATTATTATTATTATTATTATTATTATTATTATTATTATTATTATTATTATTATTATTATTATATTATTATTATTATTATTATTATTATTAATATTATTATTATTATTATTATTATTATTATTTTATTTTTTATTATTATTATTTATTATAATTTATTACTATTATTATTATTATTATTATTTATAATTTCATCATTGAAAAGAAAATTGACATTTGAAGTAGCAAATTCAAGAAGTTTACGAAATGCCCTTCTATCCAAAATGTGATGTTCCGAATCATTTTCATTCCACAACGCACAGCATAAGTCAATCGTCTCAACCAGTGGTACATTCGTAAACAAACTACAAACGAAAAGGCATTTCGAAAACTTCTTGAATTTGCTACTTCAAATGTCAATTTTCTTTTCAATAATGAATGGTATCAACAAATAGATGGAGTCGCTATGGGTTCCCCTTTAGCACCAACGATGGCATCAATATTTTTGGCTAGTTTGGAAAAGAAAATTGCTTTTTTCCAATTTGAAAAACCTTTTGTTTATAAAAAGTATGTGAATGATATTTTTCTTATATTTGAAAACCAGAAACATGTAGAACCGTTTTTGCATTTTATGAACAGTTTACATAAAAACATTGTATTCACATGTGAAACGGAGAGAAAGTCATCAATTGCGTTTTTGGATTTGTTAATTCAACGCAAAGATAAACAGTATGAGACAGAGATTTATAGAAAACCAACTGATACTGGTCTTTATACTTCTCCAGAAAGCTTTTGTGAATTTAAGTATAAGAGAAATATGGTGAAAGGATTGATTTATCGTTCATGGGCTTTATCTTCTACTCTTGCTAATTCGGTAAAAAGTGTTGATAAATTGGTTGAGTTGTTGATAAAGAATCATTTTTATTGTGGATGATAAAAGAGACTGTTGATAAATTGATTAAAAATCCTAAGGATCCATGTTGTGGAAAGTCTGAATGTAATTTGTCGGATGGGTGTGAATTGAGTGTTGATCTGGGTGATGGTAAAAATGGATATAAAAAATTGAGCCTAAATATGTGTTAGTATTGCCGTACTCTGAAGGCTTTACAAATTATAAAAGAAAAATAAGTAAACAGATGGGAAATTTAGAGTATAAGATCGTCTCTAATTCGTGTAAGGTACACAATATGTTTATTAATAAATCAAAAACTCCGGTTGTATTGTGTTCTGATCTCGTTTATCAATTTACATGTAATGGGTGTAATGCCACATACATTGGAGAGACTTCCCGTCATCTCTGTACTCGAGTTCTAGAGCATTGTCGATTGAAGGGTTTGACCAATATTAGTGAACACAATAGAGGCTGTAAAAGTGATATAGGAATGTCTGATTTTAGAATTTTGTTGAGAAGTTTTAATAGTTATTGGGAACGCGTGATATGTGAAGCATTGCTGATAACGTCATTGGATCCAAAGATTAATGTGCAAAGTGCTGTGACTACGAATGTTTTGAATGTTTTTAAATAGTTTATGTATGTTAAATCATGTTTGTTTTTTTAATATTATTAAAATAATTGAAAATTTTAAAATTTTAAATTAATTTAAAATATATTTTTAAAAATATTTATTTATTAAAAAATTAAATTAATAAAAAATAATTTGTTTAAATTAAATGTTAATTCATAATATTTTTAGTTGGTTTTGAGTACCTGAAGATGATAGCTGTGCTATCGAAATATATCGTACGAAAGGTTTTTTATTGGCGTTATCTTAATAATTAAATCGTTGCCAAATTTATTTAATTATTTATTATTATTATTTATTAATATTTATTATTATTATTATTTATTATTATTTATTATTATTATTATTATTATTATTATAATTATTATTTATTATTATTATTTATTATTATTTATTATTTATTATTATAAAGATTATTATTATTATTATTATTATTATTATAATTTTTATTATTATTATAATTTTTATTATTATAAAAAAAATAATCATAAGGAAATTTTTAAATTGTAAAAATTTATCGAAGATTTATTTCCTAAAAATTTGAATATCACTTCAATCCCCTTTAATATTTGAATAAATAATTTCGTGCAAATCACATCCGAATTTCCTTAATAAAATCCAGCGGAATTCATATCGTTCTCAATCAACCAAGCAAGCAACAACAACATCTCAGTGCAAATATTTGTTTTCTTATCAGATTTCATTAATATATCTTTGTAACTTAATAATTGTTAAATAATTTAAAATTTAACCACCACATAGCAATTCACCCGGATTGCCCCGTCACTTATTAATCTTTCAAGGCTCTATAAATTCCTAATTCACAAATAACAACAGGATTCACTGTAAACATCTTATATGACTTAAATAAATATAATAATATTACCTGCATAATTTTACAACAAGACATAAAATAAATTATGTTAATACTAATAATTAAAAAAATAATAAATATTAATTTAAAAATAGCAAGAATAATAATAAAAAAAAAATATAAAAATATTAATAAAAATGTTAAAAATCATAAATTTGCTAACAATTAAAAAAGATTAATAAAAAAAAGCAAAAATAGTAAAAATTAAAAATTAAATTATATAATAACAATTTATACAAAGAAATGCAATCACCTCAGGTAAATCTCCCGATTTTGGATGCTTAATTACTGGTGGAAACTCAGTAAGAAATTCATTTAATTTTCCATTTATTTTTGATCGAATCGTACGAGCTGCGACCTCTAATTTCGGACTGGCATCCCACACTGGCACAACATTGTGAGCATCAACCTGATCAGGTGTATTATTGGTAACTTATAAATGTCGAACGAGTCTCACTTGGCAAATATAAATGTCTTTCGGTAACACATCTGATACATCCTTAATCCATTGCAATGGAACTCGCAATGGACAGAAATCGTTAACGACCACACTAATATTATTCTTCTCTACAAACTCTGGAATGCGTTCTTTAGCTGTACCGAGCAGCAAATGAAAATTTATGTTCAGCTGTCGGCATTCCTGGAATTTTAAATCCTTTGTTAATTAATACCGGGCACATGTTTTACAAATTGGAAGAAATTAAGACAAGAAAATCATCATTGACAAACGATTAGAAATAACAAGCATTTCGTAACGTTTAGATGAATTTGTCAAAATCCAATAGGACTTATGCTCATGACAGAATAGAACAAGTAAAGTAAATTGTGAAAGTAAGGATAACTTAGATGTGTAAAATCTTATTATTGTCAATATTCATGTTATATTTCAATTCCAGAGTCAACAAAAAGTTAGATCCGAAATTGCACTCGAAAGACTAATTAAAGCTTTATTCATTAAAATGTATTTTTAGTAACTAAGCGAAATTAAATATGAAGAGAGAATATTTCATAGAAAAGAAATAATTTAGAAAAATTATCTTCTATTTATAAGATTGAAATGAAGTATAATAATACACATGATTCAGTTCATTAAAAACTCCTATAATAAAATGAAAAAATCAATAAAGTTATAATATAGGAACATATATACTTACTCGTGTCTGCATGTAATTTGTTCAACTGAATAAAAACTTATATTAAAGGAAGGAAGGAATTTGAAGAAAATTGTTTTTAACGTAAAAACATAATAAATAGTAAATAATGCATGCAAACTTTCAAAATGTAGAAATGTTCAGTTCAATAAAAACTCTATATAAAACTATTTTTAGTAACTTTTTAGACAAGTTTTTTTTAATTAAAACCGAAAATTTTTGAAAAAAATACCAATAACTTTACTTTGAGTTGTAGAGAAAATAATAAATAATTTCGTAAGATTTTTCATGAAATTCAATCAATTTAATATTTTTACAACTTTTCAGATATTTCAAAAATATCGATCGAAACTCTAGGTTTTTGAGTTTTTACCTCATTTGCAATTTACCAGGAGCAGTGAAACGAGAACCTTCAAATGAGCAGTTTAAAAAATACGGAAAACATAAGTTTTCCGATAACTTAAGTTTAAAAATAATATTTTTTATAAAGTATAAAAAATCCAAATCATTAATACCATTGAATGAGGAAAGATTTTCCTATAAACATGATTTAAACTTATTGAAATAAGTTTAAATATTAAAATGAGGAAGATTTTTATAAATGTTGGAAATTAAAAGAAATTTCCAAAGACTCATAAAATCAATAATTATCAAATATTTGGATTGGTTAAACGGTAAAAAGATGGCAGCCAAAACAAATTTCCAAGGAACAGAGGAATAGTTTATTCGAATATAGAAACTTTTTAATAATAAATTTTATTTTAATAAATTCTAGTTTTCAATTAGTCGGACTTGAATTTATTGGAAAATAATTCCATTAATTTACATAAATTGGCATAAATTCCTAAAAAAAGCCTAAAAAAATTAATTAAAACTAAAGTTATAATAAATGATGATGAAAAGTATTATTTCAGAGCTTGAATAATGATCTCATAAATATACGAGATCACAATCCAAGCCCTAAAATATGCTTTATTAAAAAATTTACCTGTCAGCCATTTTAAAAATGGCTGTTCATTAAAACTTCTATTATAAAAGCTTTTAATGAACTGAATCTGGTGTAAGACGGAGAAATTCAGCTGAAAAACGATAGTAATAAACAGTTATGTTGAGAATTTGCTCGGTTTGCGTTTAATGTTTTTCATGTGATTTAATTACTTGGAAATTCAATTCAAATTATAAGCCAATTTTCCAAGATTCAACAATAATAATAACAGGAGCTTATATTATTTAATTCTATCAATTTAGTGATAATAATTTTCAAGTGGTAAGATAGTTGTAATAGGTCTTAAAAGTTTAGATTTCCATACTATTGTTGAAAGAATTATAAACAATGTAAAGGATTTTATTGTATTGTTATCAATTTTAAAAATTGATTGTATTTAATAGTTGTTGTCCAAAGAAATTTGAGATAGATATCTCCGATAGAAAAGGATCCATGCCTACTCGGGATAAGGCATATTCAGCTGCCACAAAAATAGTGGATTGGGTTTTTCTTTAGTCAAACGTTTCCTCAAGAAGGACTCCCCATTATGGATCGTCGCTTTAGTTGTATTATAACACCAGGAAGGTTCCAAATCCGTCACTATTCTGTACGGCTTTTGATAATTTAATATTTCCAGACAAACAATCGAGTTTGGCTCTGTTGTCTTTATTTGTAATTTCTTCTCTCGTCCATCGGAATAGTATAACTTGAAGGTGCTATGCTTTTCCAACTCAATAGGGTTTGGCATTCCACTCAGTAGTACTACCAAAGGTTTGTTAATGGCGTGGAGCCAAATATGATCATTTCTGAGGCAGTCTTTAAATTCCTTAAGGATATCTGATAATTTGAGGGTTTTACTACACGTCATCACTGTGATCATCATTTGCCTTCTTGGGCCCCTCTCGAGAATTTGAAATCGTTTGGTATGTCCACTCGTCTTGGATAATACCAATGATTGTGAATTAAATGATTTGTTTGTGATATAATTGTGGTCGTCATGAACCGGTAAACAAACTCTTCTTTATAGGAAGTATAAGCTTCAATTGGGCTCGCGGTTTTGTCATAAGTTGAAATTGCGTGCTTCATTGGGGCTTTGTGAATTGGGATTTCTGTTATCTACAATATAAATTGATTAACTATTTGTATCACATATCGTGATAAAACTGCCAGGATAAACGACATTCTCGGATGTCATATTAAAATTTACTTAAACTACTTACAAATGGTGAGACTTTGTCCCCTCTATACTTCAGTTTCATAATGATTTTCCCCATTTCTATTATCTAGTAACGTTATATGGGCCAAATGCACAGCGACAATAAATATTAATAATAACATTATAGTGATTCCCCCCGTTATTGAAATTATTAGTGAAATAATTATGAACAACAATTTAAAGGATTTGATTGGATTTTTATCAATTTCTAGTAAGGTCATATTTTTGTTTTCTGATTTCTATTAATTTCAGCCTCTAATTCATGATTTTGTATCTTCCCGCCAAAATATGTCGTTCCGAAAAAAGATGGAAAGGAAGTTGTTATTTATTGTACTGTTAGGGTTTATTTTATAATTTCCCAGGGTTACTTTTCAAAAAATTCCTTAGTGAATTATTGAATCTCAAGATTACTGAATTTTCTTGAATAAAAATGGTTGGAAATGTAAATGATTTTATTCTTGATAAATATATTCAAGATTGTAAATTATTAAATATTCAGCAAAATATTTGGAATGATAATTTAATATCTAAAAGACTTGATAATCAAAATTTTAATTTTATGGCTACAAAAGATGAAAAACCAATAATTGATGCTATTAAATAAACAAAATATGAAATAATTTTAAATCAAAATAAACCTAGAGAAGTAAACATTTTTAGAGATTTTCTATGAGATGGAGAGCTCTGGTGGACTTCGTATAAAGATACCAAGTTGATCCCTTTTCGAAATGAAAAACTTTTCCAGGATATAGGAACTAAAGATCAATCAACACAGATTAATCAAGAAATCATAAAACAAATTCATCCAATAAAATTAGAATTGAATGTAAATCATGATGTTTAGGAGGTAAGAAAACAATCACACCCATATTACAGATATATACCTTCCTGATAAAGATGGAACCATATTATCAATTGGTGGTAAAAGATTTTCATTAACCAAGGAAGGAAATTATTGTGTCAACATGAAAAATCAAGAAATTATGGAATCTTATTTTACTCGAGGTAGACATAATGATTTTATTATTTAATTTCATAATTTATTTAGCTCAAAATTATTATGATTCACCATGTAAAAGTATTCGTGATAATTCTAATTCTATCATATTCTTTAAATTAGGAAAGAGAAATAAAGATAGTATTTTTAATGATTTGTTTAGTGATACTTTAGACAAGGAGGAATTTAATAGTTTTGAAAATCACCTGTTTATAAAATATAATTATATTGCATTGGATAAAGAGAAAAAAATCAAGTATATGAAAATATAATTATTTAGTTAATTAGAAAATTGTTTAATTTTCTTGAATAAAAATCGTTAGAAATGTAAATAATTTTAATATTGGAAAATATATTCAATATTGTAAATTATTAAATATTCAACAAAATATTTGGAATGAAAATTTAATGTTTAGAAAACTTCAAGATCAAAATTTTAATTTCATCGATACAAAAGTTGAAAAACCAATAATTGATGTTAATAAAGAAGCAAAAACGGAATTAATTTCAAATAAAAATAAAAATTCTAGAGAAGTAAACATCTTTCAGAAAGCAAACATTTTCCAAAATGAAAATCCATTAAAAAATATAAATCTTGCATAGGTGAAGATGCTTTTAAGGATAGAACACTTTTTGAGACCTCCGGTGAACCAATTAAGGATGCAAAGCTCTTTAAGGATAAAACAAACTCAGATTAATCAAGAAATCATAAAAGAAATGCATCCAATAAAATTAGAATTGAAAGTAAACTATGATGATATAAAAGGTAACAAAACAATCTACTATAAATATTTTAGAAAAAGAAAGAACTATATTATTTAGTTATTGGGAACGAGTGATATGTGAAGCATTGCTGATAAATGTTAAATATGTTAAATCATGTTTGTTTTTTTAATATTATTAAAATAACTGAAAATTTTAAATTACATTAATTTTTAAAAAATTAGATAAGTAAAAAATTTAAAATTTATAATTAATTTAAAATATATTTTTAAAAATCTTTATTTATTAAAAAATTAAATTAATAAAAAATAATTAGTTTAAATTAAATGTTAATTCATAATATTTTTAGTTGGTTTTGAGTACCTGAAGGTGACAGTTATGTTGTCGAAATATATCGTACGAAAGGTTTTTTATTGGCGTTATCTTTTAATTATATTATTTATTGGTGATAAAAAATTTATATTAACCAAAGAAGGGAAGAACATAAACAAAAGGGGAATTAAATGTTCTAATAAGTGATATTGAAACATATGAGAAGATAACAAAAGATATTAATTCTATTTCATCAAATTATTATTATAAAAAAATAAAATCATCTGTTCAAAAACCACCAACTAATGAAGAAGTCGAAAAAGTTAAAGTTGAAAAGGTTAAAGAATTTGGTGATGAAAAATTAACTAAAGGAAAACTAATCAAGTCGCAACTACTCCAGGAATCAACAGAAACAACAGGAGAGGGAATTAAAGGACAAAACATCAAGTTTTATTATTTATGTGAATTATCCTTGTGAATTATTTTATGAACTAAGAAAATGTTTAGCTTCTAGAAAAGCAGGAAATAATAATTGTGAAAATCACATAAATGCAATTTGTCAAGATTATTATCCAAGATATGGATTGATATAAAACAATATCTTAAATTTTCAAATTCATAAAAATAGGAAATTCTTGAAATACAGGGAAAACCGGGCTCAAGACCCTAACAAAACCGCCTAAAAATGATTGGAGTTGCAAATAATTTTGTAAATAAAATTATCGTACTGTTAGGGTTTATTTTATAATTTCCCAGGGTTACTTTCTGATTTATCCTAAATTGATATAATTAAATTGATAGAATTAAATTGATATAATTAAATTGATATAATTAAATTGATAGAATTAAATTGATAGATATAAATTGATATAATTAAATTGATAGAATTAAATTGATATAATTAAATTAATAGAATTAAATTAATAGAATTAAATTGATAGAATTAAATTAATAGAATTAAATTGATATAATTAAATTGATAGAATTAAATTGATAGATATAAATTGATATAATTAAATTGATATAATTAAATTGATATAATTAAATTGATAGATATAAATTGATATAATTAAATTGATAGATATAAATTGATATAATTAAATTAATAGAATTAAATTGATAGAATTAAATTAATAGAATTAAATTGATAGAATTAAATTGATAGAATTAAATTGATAGAATTAAATTGATAGAATTAAATTGATAGATATAAATTGATATAATTAAATTGATAGATATAAATTGATATAATTAAATTGATAGATATAAATTGATATAATTAAATTAATAGAATTAAATTAATAGAATTAAATTGATAGAATTAAATTAATAGAATTAAATTGATAGAATTAAATTGATAGAATTAAATTGATAGAATTAAATTGATAGAATTAAATTGATAGAATTAAATTGATATTGATAGAATTAAATTGATAGAATTAAATTGATATTGATATAATTAAATTGATATAATTAAATTGATAGAATTAAATTGATAGAATTAAATTAATAGAATTAAATTAATAGAATTAAATTGATATAATTAAATTGATATAATTAAATTGATATAATTAACTTGATATAATTAACTTGGTGGAAAATGTGATTTGTCAATAATATCCCTTTGAAAATTATGCAAATTTACAATAACCTTTTCTACTTCTTGAAGCCCTCTGAGAAGGAAATCGTAATGTCTAATTGTCGCATCGAGAAATTTCGGCACCAAACAGAAGCAGACATGAAAATTGGATTTGAATTTCAGTGATAACTTCTGGGCATAGTGAAACGCCCAATTATCTAGAATTGACATTGCAAATGTATAAATTGGCCAATCAATAAATTATATTAAAATGTATAAATATATATTTTATAATTAAATATTCAAATTTCTAGTTTAAATAATGACTTTTTATTGATTGAATTTTTATTGATTTTCATTTATTTATTTAAATATTTATTATAACTTTTATTTTTTTAATTAATATTTTTTTATTTTCATTGGAAATGTTTTATTATTAAATTTTTATTTATTAAGTCTTTATTATTTTTTATTTTTTTTATTTACTAAGTTTTTACTATTATTAATTTTTATATTTATTTATTTTTATTTTATTGTTATAATTTTTTATTTAATAAACTTCTACTATTATTTTTTTTTGTATATATTTTTCATTTTTATTAAATAAGATTTTATTATTAATTTTTTTATTTAATAAGTTTTCACTATTTTTATTATTATTTTTTATAATTATTATTTATTTTTATTAATTAAGATTTAATTATTATTTCATATTTATTATTAATTTTTATTTATTTATTTTATTATTAATATTTTTTATTATTTAAGTTTTTACTATTTTTATTATTTTTTTTTAATTATTATTTTATATTTATTATTAATTTTTATTTATTTATTTTATTATTAATATTTTTTATTATTTAAGTTTTTACTATTTTTATTATTATTTATTTTTATTAATTAAGATTTTATTTTTATTTATTTATTTTATTATTATTTTTTATTATATATTTATTAATACGTGTTTTTAATAATTACTATTTATTTTTATTATTAATATTATTATTTCTTCATTTTGATATTTATTATTTTTCCGTTATTGATTTATTATTTTTAAAATTTTATATTTTTGTTTTATTTATTATATTTTGTTTTATATTTATAAATTTATTATTTTTATTATTTATAATATCAATATTTTTTAGTTTTATTAATTATTTTATTATAATTATTAATCTAAATGCATCTGTATGATGTAAATGTTTCTACTTATAAACTATAAGTGGATAAATTTAATAAAATAATAATAATCATTATGTTTTAATCAATTAATATAATCCTGAAATTATATTATTCATTAATTTTTATTATATATTTATAATTTTTACTTTTACTTTTATTAACAATTATGACAAAAAACTTATAACAGTTGAAACCAGAGTAATTTGTCATATTTGTTATGTTTCATATTACATTGCTGCCCTCAATATGCAGCAACAAACATAAACACGATTCAATTATTTAGATAATTTTATAAATAATGAAATTATTAAGTAGTAATTATCAAAAAATATATAAAAAATATTTAACTTGAAAATATTGACATTTACTGTGAAATTTCTTGAATTTATAATATTTTTAAACAAATTTATATTCATAATTGGATGAATATTATTTAATGTCAATCTTACCATGAACTCGCTGATCACGAGACATCCAGTATAGCACAGATTTACTATTCGTTACAGACTCTTCGGAACCTCGAATAGTTTTAATTCGCTTGTTATTAAATAAATAGGAGCCAATAAAATATTCTTTCCGTTTGCATTCAATATTTTTAGTAAATGAATCAAATTCCATTTTGCTGCATATTTGATAACAAAGTTGAAAGGAAAAATTCACAAAATTTTTACTTCTCAGTTTTTAAATTTCTAGTAAAAAAATTTTCAGTGGATGTCGATGCAGATTGATTCGTTAATACTGTTTTGCTCCTTTTCACACTTTTTGGACTAGTTGTATCTGTAGTTGGTTTGTTTGTGCGTTTTCTTTTCATTTATGCTGATCTATATTTTTCTTATTATTATAATCTACAGTAATTAATAATAAATTAAAATTTAGTTGCAAATTCATAAATTCATTTTATTTAAATTAAATTATTTAAACAGTTGTAGATAAAGAAATTTAATATAAAATTAATTAATATATATATTTCAACTTGAAAAGCATAATTTAAATGGATAATAAAAATTATCATTAAAATAATTTATTGAAAGGGTTTAACAATACAGTTTAATTTATCTAGTTCTTTGGATCGGCGCGCTGTAATCACCGACGAGCCCTTTCGGCTTTTCCAGGTTTGTGTTTTTTCTGGGAGGATGTATTATCATTCTTTGCCCCTGTACGTTCTTGGTAAGCTAATTGAGCCGGAGCAATCACCAAGGGGTAGGTGACGACGTTTGCCTCCTTACTGGCGGTTAAGGCTAGCTCCAAGGCTCGGATTTGGGTTCTTTGAGCATGAATTGTCTGATTAGCCTCTTTCAGGGCGGTCTGATAGGCATCCAATCCCCGGTATATTTTCTTTACTCGTTTTGGTTCGAACCAGGTACATTGAAGTGTCTGTAATTCTTAGGTGGCCTGCGTCAGTCGTTGGGTGAGGCGGGTCTCCAGTCCGGTAAAATAACTTGGGTCCGACACTGAATCCGAAAATAAAATTAAAAAATAAAATTCGAATTTGTTGTTTCCGATACTAGTCCAAGGAGATTCTTACTTCCCATTGAGTCGAATCGAGCTGGCCAAGTGACAGGTTCCGATGTTGCGACGGTGTAACCATATGCCCATAGGAGCTGGCGACCCTGCGCTGCCGTCCTATCATCGAATTGGATCATCCGATGTCCGTGCGTCGGTCTTCCTGAAGGAGGTAGTCCTACAATTCTTATTGATCAAAATGTTCAGGGTAATGAGTTGAAAATTCTTTATAGAAATTAACTTTAGTTGTTCTTACTTTCGTTAACTGTCAATCAAGGAGTTATCTCGGTCATCCTAGAATTTGGGTCTCTGAACTCCTTATCCTGGGCCGTTCGGTTAATTTGGTCTCGAAACCGCATCTCCGGTCTCGGATTTTGACGCTGAATATTCATTTGGGCAGACATAATGATATGGCAGAACATTTTCTTGCTGCTTATATATCATTATTGGTCACATCACTAACTGTAAACTATACAGAAACCTAATACAATACATTGTCATTAGGTGCATTTGGAGCATCATATTCGACGAATTAGTAATACTGGTTATTTGATTTTTTGAGCGACATTGTTCTTATTTAGTGGATCGGATTACTCATAAATTTTGTGAATGTTTCTACTATTATTATCGGTACTATAGTTAGTACGGTTATCTGGGATGCTTGTGTCAATCGGTAATGTCACTATTGTCACTACGATTATTATTATTATCTTTATTATTATTATTATTATCGCTGTTATGGTTACTATTATTTCGTCTATTATTCATGTCACTATTATTATTATTATCGCTAATAGTTTAATTTCAACAGCATCACCATTGTTATCATTCTTATTACTATCCTAGTCCTCACTATTGTTACTGTCCCTATTGATTTTATTATTATGTTATCATTATTTTGTAAATTTATTACTATTACGCTATCATTATTCACCCATTCAGTAGAATTATTACTATTATTGTCACTATCAATTTATCGTTATTATTATTATGATTCCAAATGTACTCATCATCAATGGTCGGTAGAGTCATCTATTCAAATGTAAAAAATAATTTTGTCGTATCTGCGGCAATTACATAATCAGTGGTTACTCAATCAACCAAAATTGTACGGTCTCAGACGCATGCGCGAACCTACTTGTTAATACTTTTATCGCATTCTACTACATTCTGACTTCCAACTCTCACAGTCACGAACTCGTTCGACCATGTCTGCTACATTCGACAGTAACACAACTCATTCTGGTTAGCTTAAAAAAAGTTTTATTTCAAATGACTAACTAATAATTTTTTTCTTAGACATTGGTGATGGATTCTAAAAATGCTATGATCGGTTATCTTTACCTAAATCTTTATTGTGGATTCGGACTAATTCCTGGCTCAAATCAGTTCCCAACAATAGGTAAATGGCATTTACTGCAACCATCTTACGCCTATAGGACGAAGTTTAATTCGGTTGGATATTATCTACTCTATGGTGATTCTATGCTTGGGTATTTAGAGTTTTTAACCAAGAAAACGTGATTGAAATTATGTAAAAATGAATCGATATATATACTTATTCTGTGACCCTAAACTTGTGTGTTATTTTTAGTGCGATAAAACAAAATTTGACCTTGAAATTATTTGTGTTATCTAACTTTAATTTTTATTATTTTCTTAATTTAAATTGACAATTTATTTCTTAAATTTTTAATTGAATTTTTCCAACCAGAAATATTTTATTTCAATTCAAATTTATTCAATAATTTTTTACTTTTATAAAAATTGTCATTTTCCGGTCAAATTCTTGTTATTATGTTATTTTTATGCAAATTTCGTGCTGATCTTGATGCATTTTTGTTATTATTTTAATTTACTTATATATATTTTGATATTATATTTAATTACATTTTCCTCATAGTTTAGGGTTGTTTAATTGGTGTTAATAGGTCTGAATTTGAATCTGCGTGTTGTGTTCGCGTGCAATTTCCTATCCATTTAAACAAATTTCTGTATTGGCCCAACAGTATTTTGGGTTCTTTTCAAACTGTTATATTTCTATAAAATTATAATGTTAATAATTTAAAAGTTTAACAGTTTAAAAACTATAACATCATAACATCAGTATTATTTAAACAATTTTAAATTAACATATTTTTAAATTTCACAATAATACTTTTTAAATTATTCTCATTATAATTTTATAGAAATAATACTTACAAGAATTCCTATTTAATGAAAGACTGTTAAGGTTGAAAGTCTTTAGGAGATACGGTAACGAAAAAATTGAAGAACATTTGAAGAAAGTACAAGATTTTGTAAAGCAGTTCGGAAACCATAATTTAGTAACAGCAGGTGAAGAAAAAGAGGTTTTCCTAAAGTATTTCGAGGAAGATGTTATAAAAGAATTAGATTGCATGGCAGAGAAAGATGCAGAAAAGTCAATAGAGAGGTACACCGACAAGATTGTGAAATTACTAAATGAAAAAAAAGTCGAAAACGTCGCTTATAGTCGACATATTAAATGATACAATAAAAAAGAGAAACGAGAGTACCGTCGAATTTGCCAAAAGAGTACGATTGCGATGTATGGCGTACAACGGCGATAAGGAAAGAATGATGACTCAAGCTTTTATCAAATGGTCAAGGCATAATTTTCTTTGAACTGCCCTGAGAATTAAACAACCGAAAACATTAGAAAAGGCGGTGGAAGAGATAAAGGTGGAAGACAACGGTCTGACAACAATGGAAGAAGGATATCAGCTTAGGAAGTTCAGTTCCTCGGATCAAGGACCAACAGTCGCATTAAAGAAAGAAATACAAAGATTGAAACAGATTATAGAAAATTTGAATGCGCAAGTAACATGGCCTGGAAGCGATGGGACTCTTACAAGAATGAGGGATCGTAAGTGTTATAAATGTAATGATTTAGGTCGCATGGCCCGATTCTGTAAGAAACAAGAATGGATAAAACCAAAAGAAGAACGAACTTGTTACCAGTGTGGCAAGAAAGGTCGCATATCAGCTAATTGCCAAGGGAATATAAACGGCACAGAGAGTGGAATGAAATGTTTCAAGTGTGGTGGGGCGCACCAAGCAAGATTTTGCGATAAAAGAATCAAGTTTAGGTATCTACAAGAAGAATGTGAGGAGGACATATTAGGGGTATGTATTAATAAAGATATGCATGCAAGAGGGAAGGTCAAAGACTCTTCTTGCAGGAACTGGCTTGTGATATGTAGAAAGATAGAACAATCCTATTTATGAATCAATTGCTACAGTGAATAAACTCACGAACGATGAAAATGCGAATGACAAGAAGGTAATAGATGAAGTAATAAATAAAATTAAGGAAGGGTTGTGTTCAGATATTAATAAACATGACAGGCTTGAGTTGATGAAAACATTAAAAAGTAATGAAGATATTTTCAATAAATACAAGATGGATTTCGGAAAATCCGATAAAGTGAAACATTACTTTGATACCGGAGACTCAAGATCAATAGCATTTAAGCCACGGAGGATCCCGATAGGATTAGAGGAAGAGGTTGACCATAGGATAAAATATTTATTAGACGCAAGTATAATTAGACCAAGTTCATCCTCATGAAACTTTCCTATAGTAGTGGTATAAAAGAAAAATGGGGATATAAGAATGTATGTCGACTATCGAGCACTTAATGTTAAAACGGTTAGACCAATTTTTCCAATACCAGCAGCAGAGAAGTTATTTGATACCATTTGTGGGGCCAGGTATTTCACTACGCTAGAATTATCTAGTGGGAATTATCAAGTACCAATTGACGAAAAGGATATACAGAAAACGGCTTTAAGCATGAAATATGGGAAATTTTAGTTCACAAGAATGCCTTTCGGATTGTGCTCAGCCCCTGTGACATTCCAAAACTCATGAATATGGTTCTAAAGAAGGAAAATTGGATTAATTGCGTCGTATATTTAGATGGCTTGTTGACTTTTGGAAAAACAATAGAAGAAAATAATGAACGACTGGATAGAGTGCTATGTCGCATCATTATCGCACGATAAGTGTGTATTCTTAATGACAGAGGTTAGCTATCTATGACATATCATAAATAAGGAAGGTGTTAAGACGTATCTAGAGAAAATCAAAAGTATCAGTTCATGGGAAATCCCAGCATATAAAAAAGAGTTGCAGTCGTTCTTGGGATTTTGCAATTATTACAGACGTCTTATCGAAAATTATGCAGAGACTTCAGAGAAATTGAGCGCGATGCTAAAAAATGAAAGTAGTTTTCAGTGGAACGAGGATAGAAAAGTAGCGTTTTATGAGCTAAAGCGGTTATTATTCTCTCCGCCATTGCTGGCATTACCATGCAAGAAAGTGCAATACATTTTAGATACCGATCCATTACATAATAGTATTGGAGCTGTCTTGTCACAAATACAGGAAGGCTACGAAAAAATACTATGTTATGCGTCAAAAACTATGTGTAAGTGTCAGAAGCAGTATTACATAACAAGAAAGGAACTGTTGGCAATTTATACATTTGTGTTAATGTTTAAGCACTATATGCTTGGATTCAAATGTGTAATAAGAACTGATTACCAGGCATTGAAGTGGCTTTTGAATTTGGAAAGCTCAAATACATTTCAATATTGTGTATGGAGAGCTGAATTGGAAATTTCCTACATGGTGGTGGAATATAGAAAAGGCAGCGAGCATGTTAACGCCGATGCAATGTCACTATTACCACCATGTGAACAATGTATGATCAACCACGATGAGCCTAAGAAGCGGAGAAATGTCAAAGTATACAAAGAGGGAAAAGCTGGTGAAAATGATCGTGAACCTGAAAGAACAATGGATCAGATAGTCAATGAAGAGGGTGATTGAGGACAAGACAAGGATACAGATATTCAGTTTATAATCAACTTGAGAGATAAAGGCAATTACTTAACGGAGGAAGAGTCAAGTAAGTTAAAGAATGGCAGTAAAGAATTAAAAGAATTATGGGCTCTTAGAACACATTGGAGAATGCGAGGGAGGTTATTACATATGTGCCGAGATGATAAATATTTATTGGTGGTAACAAAGTGGTCTCATTATTAAGCAGTTTCATTTCTTTTTAGGGAATGCAGGAATTAAAAGACAATAGGTGCTATTAAAAACGAATTTTGTTGTCCAGCAATGGATAAAGAGATACGGGAAGCTATTGTAACGTGTAAGGATTGCCTGCATAATAAAGATTTAAACTAATTATTGGAATCGACATAACATGACCTTTTAAAGCAGCAACGGGGGGATACAAGGATATATTTGGAATTATAAATTATTTCTCAAAGTATATAAGTCTAATACCCATGGCTACGACAGAAGCACCGAAGATTGCACAAGAACTATGGAGGAACTGGATATTGAAATTTGGTGTCCCAGACAAAATACATTCGGATTGTGGAAGTAATTTTCAATCACAACTTTTTCTTGAATACTGTAAAATCTTGGGTATTAAAAAAACCTTCACTTCACCATATTGTCCTCAAAGTGATGATCTGGTGGAAAGATTGTTTGGAACGGCTAAAACAATGATAGGCGCGGTGATAGAAGAAAAAAAGACGAATGATTGGAGCACGAATCTACCAACCATAGAATTTTAGCTAAGAACCACTAAACAAAAAACTACAAACCATTCCCCATATGAGATTGTATTCGGGAAGAAAGCAAGACTCCCAATCAGACCGTCGCGAATACCAGGATAGAGGGTCACAAATTATGACTATGTAGAACAACTACAGACAGATAGACAGATCATTCAAAAGAAAGTTAGACGGATTACTGAAGAAAGTAGAAAGAAAACGGCCGAAAAATACAATTTAAATTGATGAAATAGGGAAGTACGGATTGGAGACCTAGTGATGGCTAGAAATGAAGATAGAAAAGATTTCAAAAGAAAATTTATAGGCCCATTCATTATTAAGGAAATAATAAACAAGTGAGCATTTGTGTTATACAGTGATAAATTAAGGAAGACAATAAGAAGAAATGTCAATCAAATAAAGGTAATCAAGAACATAGGTAAGAAATTCGAGCTAGAGAGCATTACAAAGAAAACCGATATTTGGTCAAGAAAAGTGAGCGTTAAAACCAGAGAGAGGAAGATTTATCTGAAGAGAGAAACAAGATACAGTTTTGATTGTCGGTGAAGGGAATGTTAAATTAATGTTTAATTCATATATTATAATTTAAAACAAACTGGTATGTAAATTAAAATTTTTACAATTGTGATCTGTGACTTCAATTGGAAATATTTTGTTATACTTTAAAATAGAATTTCACAATATTTGGGTCACCTAATTTCATTTTAATGAAGGGTTATCGTATTTAAATCAGCTTAGCAGATGATACCTGTGTTAAATTTTTTGTGACTCACCCCCCTTGTGCTTTCTTTTCTATAAAAAACAAATAAATAAATTCATTAGCTCGTTTATTACTACGGTTTCCTATTAATTTCTAAATTTTTGATACCTAATTTTATCTTTTTATCTGTTTTTTGTATTTGCTTATAAAAAATTTGACAATCAAATTCTGATTTTTCTTTTTTTTGAAACATCAAATTTTCGACAATGAATCGTAATAATTAATTAAATAAACAAATTTTTCAAAAATTAATTAATCTGATTTATTGTGCCTAAATCAGGGTTGTCAAACCCAATTCATGTCTTAGGACGCATTAAGAATTTTAGACTTCTGAAGCGTCTTAGAAAAAATTACTAAGTTTAAAACATTTATTATTAATAAAAATGCATATATGCATTAGCAAATTAATAGAAATATATATGCATGTATATTTTGGCTTGTGTATTTTGTTATATAATGATCAATCTTTTCTTTTTGTTGTTGTTTTTATGAATGAATTTTAAAGATTTTACAATAATTTTTGACATAAATAAATGGAGTGTTTACGTAGGTACATATTAAAAATTCTTTCATAGATTATATTTAACATTTCTTTTGAATTTTAGTTTTTACTCAATATTTTAATAATCATTACATTTATTGCTTGGGCCGCAAAAAACTTTGTTGGGGACCACAAGTAGCATGTGGGCCATGAGTTTGACATGCGTGATTTAAACCTTCTGAGTCCCCACATTAGTCAAATATCTTTTTATAAGTTTTCATTTCAACACATAATACTAAATTCTGCTTTTGACAGAAATAAATAATTTTGTATCTTGATTTTAATTTATTTTATCAGTAAAATCCTCTAACTTTTGTTCACATTTAATCTGTTTTTGCTTTGATATTTCATTTATTTATTATGATTACAGATCAAAAATAAAATTGTGCTAAATAGAAAATAATTTTAAATCTGGAATCGTAATGAAAATAAATGAAATAGTAAATTTTTTCCCTCCTCAAATTCAATTTTAATTTTTCCCTATCCTGTATAATATTAAGAGGACATTTTTAAATTTCGCAAATTCGGGTCAATTTTTACTGCATTTTCACCGTAAAATAAATTAAAATTATATTTGACCAATGTAAATAAAAATATATGTTGCCAAAAATCACTTTTTGAATATTTGCGAACAAATTCCCTTGTAAATAGTGAGTAACAGCCAATGTTGGTAATGCTGCTAGTAAGTGACCACTGGCTCTCCCGAATTTTATTTTTACCATTTAGGAAATCTTTCTCATTATGTCGATGTTCTCACCAGATCCAGGACTCCTTCAGGTTTGTTCTAAGGATCGAATGGATGTTTGCATGGGAAAACATTCGAGATGCCTTCAACGCTGTGGAGAAGTTAACTTGAAATGCTTCAGTGACTGCAAAATCTTGACTGTGAAATGCTCGATTTCCAAGGACATTGATGATTATTTTCCATTTTAAATGTATTTTTTATGAATGAAATACAGAAATCAAATGAGGTGACCTTCGGTTTCATATTTAGACTCCTCTGATGTGGTTTGAATTTATATAATTAAATTATAATATTCCTCTCACTTTTCTTGTTTTAATTATTCAAATAAGATTAAACATTTTTTATAACTGGTGACTATTATTATTATTATTATTATTATTATTATTATTATTATTATTATTATTATTATTATTATTATTATTATTATTATTATTATTATTATTATTATTATTATTATTATTATTATTATTATTATTATTATTATTATTATTATTATTATTATTATTATTATTATTATTATTATTATTATTATTATTATTATTATTATTATTATTATTATTATTATTATTATTATTATTATTATTATTATTATTATTATTATTATTATTATTATTATTATTATTATTATTATTATTATTATTATTATTATTAATATTATTATTGTAAATATAACAAGTCTTTTACATTGATAAGAAAATGCTTTACATGAAGCATGCAATTTATACTGCAATCACAATAAAGATAGACTAAATCAAATAATGAAACAATTTGCTATTTAATAAAAATGGGCAATACGAGATCACCGCGGAATTCGACTAACATGTCGCCATTAATATCAAGAATACCAGGAATGCGGAATATGAAACTTGAAACTTCCCCCAGTCGAGGTACGAATGGGATAAATTCACCCCGCCGAGGTAAACTTCATAGTTCTAATTTATATAACACTGCAACAACTCAATGGAAGATAGTCCGACATCTAAGAAGTAGCCAACAAACGGACCTCCAAGTTATATTGACGAATTTTCAATGAAACCCAAATCCAAACGAGCATGATAAATTTTACGACTTCATTGTTAGGACCTCGATTCCGTCGCGCGCGACATTTATTATCTGTGTTGTGATCTAGAATTAAAACATTTGCTATGTGTTTTCTTAATGTAAATTTAGCTGAAAAATATTGTGTAAAATGATATAGGCGTGGCAGGTGTGATGGCAGATTTAGAGAGGCGTCAGTAGAAGCAAAGACAACGATTATGATGGAAAATGATATAGGCTCGCTCTAATCACTCAAAGAAGGACGCACGAAATGATTCGAACCTTGGTGCCATCGCTAGATAAAAGTCATAGAGAAAGAAACTATGGATGGAAGGTGTTACACGTTGGGCTCAAGAACTAGCGTGGAAAGTTTTCTTCTCATTTTATATTCCAATCACTTTCCTTTTTAATCTCAACTGCATGTTTAAGTAACTGATTTAATTCTTCATAAGTTTAGCATATTAGTAGGTAGTTAGGGGCACTCTGACACATAAAAAAATAGGGTGGGGGGGGGGGGTTTATTGCAGATTAAATTTCGGACTATCTTCATTACATAATGATGTAATCAACTTAATTAATTTTGTGTGTATTTTAATTAATTTTTTTTTCGAAATTTTTTTCGAGTTTTTGGAGTGATTTTTTTTAAAATTTATTTTCGAATTTATTTTCAATATTTAAAATTTTTTAAGTATTTCTAATTAAATTTTTTAAGTATTTCTAATTAAAATTTTTTATCAATGTAGTTTTTATATAAGATTTTTAAAATATGATTTTTATATAAATTATATATGATTTTAAGTAGAATTTTCAGTATAATTTTATCGATGAATTTTTATATACGAATTTTAAAGATGAAATTTTTTCAGTATAATTTTTAATTTAAAATATCATTTTTCAAAGTAATAAATTTTTAACATAATTAAAAATTGAAAATTTTTTATACAAGGTTTGTTTTCGGTATAATTTTATCGATGAAATTTTTTATCAATTATTTTTAAGATAAATTTTTTTAGTATAATTTTTAATTTAAAATATAATTTTTCAAAGTAATAAATTTTTAACATCATTAAATATTGAAAATTTTTTATACAATGTTTGTTTTCAGTATAATTTTATCGATGTTTTTAGTTTAATTTTTAAGATAAAATTTTAAGTGTATTTTAAGATGATAATGTGTATTTTAAAATTAAATTTTTTAAGAATTACATATTTTTAATGCTATCTTACAATCAATTTTTTAGTTTG
Source organism: Schmidtea mediterranea (assembly GCA_022537955.1). Lineage (NCBI taxonomy): Eukaryota > Metazoa > Platyhelminthes > Tricladida > Dugesiidae > Schmidtea > Schmidtea mediterranea. The sequence goes on along the minus strand of CM039679.1, from coordinate 320,892,254 downwards.
ATTTTGAATTAATTTTAAATTAAATTTTTAACAAAATAATTATTAAATTTTAAAGATAAAATTTTTAGGATAATTTTTACAATGAAATTTTTATACATTTTGATTACGATCAAAGAAATTTAGCGTTATCAAAATAATAATAATAATAATAATAATAATAATAATAATAATAATAATAATAATAATAATAATAATAATAATAATAATAATAATAATAATAATAATAATAATAATAATAATATTAATTCCACCAACTAAAATATTTATAAAAAACTATAAACACATAAAATAAACTCGTAAAAGATCGAAATCTTTATAAAAAAACTATAAGCACATAAAATAAACTCGTAAAAGATCGAAATCTTTATAAAAAACTATAAACACATAAAATAAACCCATAAAGTATGTAATAAAAATTAGTCAAAAAATAAAAAAACAAAAACAAATTTATACTATAATGTTTATTTAATAAAAATCTTCATCTTCTTCATCATCGTCAGAGAACTGCACATCATCTATATCTATTAGTTCTTCCTCGAAGTTATGTTGCTGAATTTCATCTGTTATATTTTCGTCACATGATTCTATTTCTCCAATAAGTTCATCAACAGCGACAATTTCTTCATCAACGTCAATTTCTCGAGGTATATTTATATGCCCGTATGCTAAACTTTTATTTTTACCCACCCAAACCCTTTTATCATCTCTATTTGTAAGTGCTATTTTACTATTTTTAAAACTATAAAGTTGATGATTTTTTGTTCCTATTCTAAATTGTGGTACCGAAAAGACTGAGTTTTTCTCATAACACTCTTTATAAGATTTATGAGTTAGATCGGTATCCTTTAACGATATACCCTTAGCTTTTAGACAAGAAGATTTACCTAACAAACTGTAACATTTTGGTCGAAGGAAAACCCATTCGTCATAACCTTCTCCCTTACTTTCGTCCTTAAATTTTCCAATAACCGAATCAAGTTTTTTAGAATAAAGTGGATGAGTAGAAGGGTAATTAGATGTATCCAAAAGATTATCCTTAACCATTTCAGACAAAAGAACATCTAGTTTACAATTTTTAATCTCCAAGAAGAAAGAGTCTGTATCTCCAGCAACTATATTGATCTCACAATTAAATTGTTGTCGATATTTTTCCAAGTCCTTATACTGAAGCTCATACATTCTAAGTTTCGACAAGTCAAGCACAGATTGTCCTATATAGCTTGGTCGATCTAAACATATCGAATCAGGATTTAACAACGCAGCTATAAGATCATTGTCAATTTTTATTGATATTTTAAAGGTTGGTTTTGAAGTATAAGTGACTAGTTTTTTATCAGTTGTACAAAGACGCAAATTCATTCTCCTTTTCAGATTTTCAACAGTTTTTCCATATAAACTGTTATTTAACAACTTATAATAATTTTTATCAAGTGTATTTGTACTTTTAGCTCGAAGTTCAGCGTTTATGTCAATATACTTTTTAAAAATATTAGGCTGTTTGAATCTTACTCCGCGATTAACATGTGTCACTTTAACACCGAGAGACATGTATAATTTTTATAATCGCCAATGAATTACATAGTTATATTTAGGATAATGAGTCAGCAACAATTTTTCAACCTTTGAACCCTCAGGTTTCATTTTCTCAGCTGCAATTGGAAAATCATCTAACTTAACATGAAGTTCCGAAGGAATCTCAAGATCAACTTCAAGAGTATACCCATATGACAAAGATTCAAGATCCAAAGTCAAACTATCAGATAATATTGTATCAAATCCATCAAATATCCAATTAAATTCACCACAAGGTAATGGTTGACTTAAAGCCCAACCATATAAATTATTAATATCAATATATAGTAAATCTGTGTTTTCGTCGGTTTTAACATAGTTTTTATTAACAAAAGTAAGACCACCTCTAATACCGCCCTCATAAAAGCTAAACATTTCATTTTCAGTGATTAATTCTATAGGTTCATCCAAGGACATTAAAGCAGAAGACCACGACATTCCAGGAATTCCAAAATAATTTAAAGGTTCTAATCTATTGTGTGCTATCGATTTCGCTCGAAATTGTTGAAAAAAGTCTGCCAAAAGAAAACAATCTAGTTTCAGGTAAACTTTCATATAATCAAGTAAAGTCCTACAATTAGTTTCATCCCAAATAAGCAGAGCTTTTTCATATTCAGCCTCAGTGACACCTTTCCAAATCGGTGGTAACTCATAAGTATCGTGAAGAACATCTAAACTAGTAGCAAAATTATACGGAAAGATTCCCTTTTCATCTACTATAGTCCCTGTAAAAGCTGATCGAGTCAAAGGTAAAGTTGTCAGAGTTTTAACCGCTTTTGCTAAAGAATCATTTACAAATTGATACGAATCAATAAATCTCACACTAATTTTTCCCAAGTGAGCAATTAATGAAATAAATTTTTCAGATGTTATTGGAATACATCCTAAAGCCCAATTTTTAAATTTACTCAATCCATATTTTAATATATGATGCATATCATATCCCTTTAAGTTATGGAAAACAATTGGTAAAACTTTATTTATTTTTCTATTAATATTACATTCATTGCAAGCAGCACACAAGTATTCCCCAGTAAAATGATCATGATCTCTCACCGGATCCACAATATCTTTCAAACAAAGATAACATTTTATACATGTATCAAATTGAATCTGTTGTATGTTGGTTAATTCCTTAATTGATTGATTTCCCATTTTATAATAATATGGTAATACAGTATATTTTGCTATTTTTTCAACTGTTTTTAAAAATTGTTCAACACAATCTTCACCTATAAATTCTTTGTATATTGTACTCCCATCAAAATTATTTATTAACAAAAGTCCTGCCGAAATGGGTAAATGTATTTGATGGTGTACGTCGTCCTTTGGCAATACAGATTCGAAATCAGGATATATAACATATGGTGGGGTTACAGTTTTGGACCAATCTGTGAATTTAATAAACTTATTTTCAGGGAAAGTATATAAAGTTGTCCCTAACTGATTTCTCATACATAATATCTCATGCTTGTCCAATGCTTTCTTATATCTAAATCCATTGAGACATCTATGACACCATAATGATCGAATTCTTTCTATTGTTTTATCTTTACAATTCAAAAACCTATTTAGAGATGTAATTCCAACATAATGATATTGTTTTCCATTATTTAATAACAATAAATTAATAATTGTTCCTTCAGTAATTTTGGACCTATGAATTATGTTTATAAATGGGTGTTTTAAAACAAAGTCATCATGTTCGGGTTTAACTGTTTCATCATAACTAAATATATTAATTATTAACCCTTCGTTATTTGACTCAAATTTTCGAATACCATTTAATTTCATGGGCATATCATTTGGGTCATAATTTAATTCATTTAGATACTTAGTGTAACTATAAATATTATTTCTATGCTGCCTAACAATCTCATCTTTTTTAAGTATTGATAATATACTGTAGTTAAAACATAAATTATCACTATTTTTTACATTTAGTATACACCTTTTGTTAACCAATTGTTTTGGTGTTTTAATATAACTTCTACCACTTAACCTACTGATATTACTTATTTTTGTTACTATAAAGTAAATTTCAGTTATTTTTCTAATAACCCAACTACTCCCTAACTCTGTTATTGAAGATATCTTTTCATTGATCTTTTGTATACTGTCGTCAAAGAATGACTGAGTAAGTGGTCTTGCACTGATGCTTATATTATTTAATTTTATTTCTCCATCTTTCTCAAATTCAATTTCTATTCCAAATTGAATTTTTACATAACTAAGTTCATGTATTATCTCTCTTAATTTGTTTATTTTCTCTATGGGAAAAACAATTTCTTTAATGTTCAAGTTGGTCGTATCTATACTAATTATTTTATGTGTACCTCGTAAGTCACTTTGGATTATAGGCAAATTTCCTCCTATTTGTATATTGTTATTTTGCCTCATTTGTACCTCTTCCATCTTTCCATCCCATGAATCCATCGATCCGATATCTTCAATCTCTTCAACTGCTCTAAGCCATGAATCAATCGATCCATTATCTTCGTCCGCTTCGTCTGCTTCAATGTCTTTGTCCGCTTCAATATCTTCGTCCGCTTCAATATCTTCGTCCGCTTCAATATCTTCGTCCGCTTCGTCCGCTTCATTATCTTCGTCCGCTTCAACAACTTCGTCCGCTTCAATTGATTCATTCACCATTCCAATATCATCATTTACAGATTCAAAAATACTATTTATAAAATCAGTTGTATGTTCTCTAATGGGTTCACTTATAGGGGTAATTTGGATGCTGCTTAATTTAATTGCTCCTGGTTTTTTAAATAATTTAATTTTTTTAACATTAAACCGTCGCAAATGATTTTTATGGTGGTCATAAAAGTCTAAATAGTGTTGGGCCAGAACGTAAACGGCCTTGAGGAATGTTTAAATGGATCAGTAACACACACGCAAATATAACATGCAAGTTTAAATAAACCTATTGAAACATCAATTAAACCCTATCAAATATGAGAGAAAGAGAATTAAATATAAATTAATAAACATAAAAATAAATAAAAATAATAACAAAACGCACCAAGATCCGCACGATACCAACACAAACATAACAAGAAAACACAACAAATTCGACAAAATTGAAAAAATTAATAAAAGTTCATGAAAATGGAACTTCAATCAAAAAATTTGAATTAGTAATAATTCAATAAAAATTCTAAATGAAAAATTATTAAAATAAATTGAAAAATAATAAAATTAAAGAATAGAATTCACTAGAAAATAACAAGGTCGAATATTGTTTTACTGCATCAAATTTAACATGCGAGGTTAGGGACAGAAAATAGGTATAAATACTGATCCATTTTCACATTAAATTTAACCGGTTTCAAACCAAAAAACCATTTTTCAAATTACCTTTGAATCTTGTTTAAAATCTTATTTTTAGGTGAGAAATGTTTTATTATGGAGCCCTCTCTCCACGTCACGTCCTCGCAACCTCGGTAGAGCTCTGCTTGGATGTTGGCGTGGGGGGAGAGGCATTTTATTTTTAATATGCGATATTATGAATTTTTGTTTTTTACGGAATGGAATGTAGGGTAATTTATGTTTATTTGTTATATGTTTAATAAATATTTATATTATTTATAAATTGTTTTACATACTTAAAAATAATATTAATTAAATCTGTCGAAATTTTTCCGGCCCACAGCCAACACATATTGCAAGATAGTAAAATATACATAGTACAGATTTGTGTAAGTGCGTGGAAAATCGCCAATGATATGTACCCGTGAAGATCTAGCGTGCGGAACGCAGGGGTCGTAACGTCAATATTCTCCATTTAGATGAAATGAGAAATAAGGAAGAAGTCTCTTAGCTGCTTCCTCGTTTCTCCTTTCTATAAAATCGACCTAAAATCATACTACACACGGCTCAAAATCATCACATCGAGTAGTCCAGTGGGCACTCAGTAAATATAATATAAATACAAAATGCGCCTAAGGTCTATTAAAGGGAAAGGGTACGGGATTAAATTAAATTGAAATGGTTGATATAACTAAATTAGAAGTAAATTAATCATCGGTATACTAAAATGAATAAAATAGTAAAATCATTTAACAAGTAATTCATTGATTCAATAAAATTATGGATTAAAATTAACGATTATTGAGTAAAAATATCACATTGATTAAATTAAGTTAATTCGCTGATCAAAATTAAAGTAATTTGAATAAAAATAAACTAGTAAATCTCCTAGTAAAAGTAAAGTAAAGCTTTGAGTAAAATTTATTGAAATAATTTATAAAAATGAAGTAGACTATTGCTTAAAGTAATTAATCGATCTAAAGAAAAAACAAGTAATTCGAGTGATTGTAATTAATACAAATCGTTGAATTAAATTAAAGTAACTATAAATTAAAACTTACAGTAATAACAGTAATGAAATGGATTGATTTAAAAAACAAAGGTTTCTGTAAATTGATATAAATTCATGGATTAGGAATAGAATAATTAAAATAGGTTAAAAGTAAATTAACTCGTTGATTAAAAATAAATTAAGGAAATTTGCTAATCAAAGGAAAGTAATTCATTGCTGCAGATCAAAGTAACCATGTGGTTGAAAATAAAGTAACTCATCGCTTAGGATTAGTGTAATCATAAATTAAAATTAAATAATTAATGGATTAAAAAATTTTTAAATAATTGTTAAAATAATGTTTGATCAAAGTCATTGGTTAGAAATACAGTAATTGTTGATTAAAAATGGGTAATTTATTAATTAAAATTTAAAGATAGAAATAAATAAATCTGTAGATGGAAAATAAATATCTGTTTATTAACACAAGATGACTGTTATAGCAGTTAAAATTTACATCATTGTTAAAAGGAGAAAATCAAATCGACATTGATAGGAATCAGGGAAGTGAGTAGCTTAAGTCGTTGTGAGACAAAGTAAAATTAACTTGACGATAGTATTTGTTTAACTACTGATAAGAACCCCAAACCAGTTTGAGAACCAAGAATTTCCACGACTATCTCCCTGTAAGATTAAAACAAACGACTAAAAATGTATTATATGGACCAAATAAAAATCATATAGAAATTGGCTTACTAATCTGAACCAGTTTATCATCCATGAAAAGAAGGTATTTCAAATGTTAACGTCGAAGTAATAAGTTAATCATTAGAAGAAATCCAATAGCGATAATAGAAGTACGAGAAAGTTAAAATCCAACAAATAGAAGTGGTAAACCGTTCCAAAAATTTCGAAATAAATCGGGCGATATAACCAGGATTCCAACCCGTTCAAAATGAATAAAAATTCCATGACACAGAGACGCATCGAATTGACCAGTCAGCGGAATATGCCGGATATTGAATTATGTCGAAAATTTCACAACGAGATCATGCCAATCCACTAAAATACACTCGAATAATACCAACTAGTAAAATAGCATCCTGACTAAGTTAGAATCATTAATTACCACCAAACATAAAGTTAAACCTAACCGACAATCAATCAAAATTCCATTCAACCGGAAATCCGGTTAATCATTGACGACGACTTCTGAACGCGCAAACTTATCCAACGGAAACGCGCCGCTGTCATCTTCGATCTTTACCGCATCGAATTATGAATTTACAAGATCCCTTTTATGTAAATAAATTAATTCAAGTTTAAAATCGTTAATAAATAATAATCCCTCATGACCTAGTTCTAAACAAGATTTAATCATTTAGTCGACTATAATCACCCCTATTAACATAGTACCCAAATCGGATATTAACTTCCAAAAGAATTACGCCAAATTACCAATTCATTCCGCCCTCTCCGAATCTTCTAAATCAGAATACCCGTGAACATCTGAAAATCCGAGAAATAGGTTATTCCCTTCGCGCTTCTGGATGCTACTTGCATGAACTGGAATAATGGTTTGAACGCTTTTACATTGAATAATTTCTAGATACCTCGACATATTTCGTCCCTCAAACACTGTACCGATCACCGGTTAATTAAGTACAAAATAAGTTCGATATCTTAATTATGAGAAGTGTTGTTTAGTCTATGAACCAAAAGTTAGCCTGAAATACCCGTAGATTACAGCGTATTGATTGTCATAGGAAAGATTTCTATGGTCGTTTGATAGAGTTTAATCCGCGAGTGTTAACAATTTCGGAACGACCAACAACCATTACGAATTCCGATAGATGTTTTTCTTTCACCGACCCCCTTAATAATTATTTCACCATGACACTTCCAAAATTAACTAACGAACATCAAACCGTACAGCCGGTTTGGATAAATTTCATTTCAAATTTTACGTACTTAATGGTTTATTCACTATATCGTTTCAGATCATGCCACTCGATTGGACTACTACACAAGCAACTAGCGAAAGACACCCGAGAAAGGCACCACAAGCCGCAGATATCATCGCCAAACTTCAACCACAGTGGTCATACCCCACCACTTGGCGACTGCTGTGTCTCGAAACAGACCCTTGCGGACTCGCAGGGCAACAATATCCAGCCGAAGAGACATACGAGCATGCTCGGAACCTCCTCACCCATTGGGAAAGGGTGCAGGAGCAGGTGGATCTCAATGTGATAAAAGCCCGAATGTACCTCGCGAACGTAGAGGAGGACATCCGCGTCGGGCGTATTGCGGAGGCTTATCCACCTCGCCCAGTCCGCGATACCCGATGGCCCTATCCGGTGGCGGCTCTGAAGAAAAGCCTAAAAAGACATTTCCCCGAGGATTCCTGATCCCTCGTCAGGGAATAAAGACAATAGTTACATTGTGAACGTTGTAAATGATTCCAAATTTAATCGTCGTTTGTGTTATTTCTCTTTATAAATAGATTCGTTTCCTAATTTTGTTTAAATGATTAAATTATGGTTTAATTAAGTCAATAAGAAATTTAAAGACTTTCTTTTATTATAGCAATGTCTACCCTACAATTACTACAAACCGAACTGGATCACGCGAGGCGGTCAAATGCGGATCTGCTCACCCAAATTATCCAAATGACCCGAGAAATGCAGCAAATAAAGGCAATCTGGTCGGATCCAGCAAAAACGAACGCCATCTACCACAGACTCACGGTGGCACAGAAAGGTTGGGCAGAAGAGCGGCAGCTCAATCAGAGCTTGCGCACCCAGATCAGAGGATTGGAAGTCGCCCTAGCCGTCTGTCGGAGGGGGAAGCGGTAACATACCCGCTCATCTTCGCCCCATCCCAGATGCCGCAGAAAAGTATTCAATCAGCAGACCAGTCAGTCGCCCCACCCAATATTCGTCGGCCGGGACGTAAAGAGCGTGCCCGACGTCGAGCAACACAGCTCCAAACCCATTAACTCATAAATGTTACGTGTTTTGTTGATTCGAATAGAGTAGTCGTATTCATAGTCAATTTGTTTCTTAGATACATTTGTATGCCAGCGCTATCATAAATATTCGCATCTAATCTTGAATTTCTACAACGGACAGAGCAAAGCGAGCATAGGTCTTCTATCGACAGCTCGTGAACCCGAGGGTTGTCCGAGCAATTACAGTACTAGCAATGATACTCAATTTTTGCGGACAATCCACCACTTGAACACATTACCAACGTTGCCTAGCAACGGGTGCCAAGTGGCGGTTAGAATCATTTTGTATGGCGTTACTGGGGCAACCACAGGTCAATTCAAACAAATAACGAAACCCCGTAACCCACCAATAGGGAATGGGTTTGGAATTTATGCATACGGGGCATATAAAATAAATTGTATTATGATATTTTTTACCATAATACTCTTCCATTTTTTTGAGACATTTTATTTTATTATGCACAGTTAATTGGCAAAAATTTGGATATAATTTACCTAGTAATAAAATAAAAATTAATTAAATTATTAAAATAAATGTGCAAGTATGCAACCAATAAAAATCATTTATTTGCTATAAATAAAAATATTTTTGATGAAAAAGCAACAATGTCAAAAGTATATGAAATACTTTTTTTTTTTTTTTTTATTTTTACTTAATGTTAAAGACTTGACATTAAAGTGTTCAAATATTGAAAATGTTTCCAAATACGATCCTCCATATCTTTTATTCCCTTGGAAAGCAACAAGAATAAAATTTGGTAGTCGTCTATCACCAAATATTTGCTCCTTATAAAATGATGATGATCCCATTGGCAATGAAAATTGAACAACTTCCTTACTTTTCATTGGATAAATTGCATTTCTATTAGCAAGCCCAATTTGATGACCAGCTGAAACTTACGGTTCAACACGAACTCTTCTAACCATCAACTTTGCATCTAATAATATTATTTGTGGAATTATTTTTGTACATGTTAAACTTCTTTCAGTATTGGATCTTGTTAATTTAATTTGAACACTAACACCAGGTAATAAATATTTTGGTTGATCAAAGAAATCTAATTGAAGTGGGGAACAAACACTGATTGGTTTTGATTTTGAAATCCAAATTTTTCTTTTTGTGTCATTTTCATCATAACCCATTCGACCTAAACAAGTATGTTTTGTATCATGATTGTAAATTATAATAGTTTCAATCATTGCCTTGTGTGCGAATACATCATTACTTCCTTCAATTTTAGTGGAATTAAAAATTACTTCAACATCTTTAAAAAGAGTTTGGAAAAAGAAATTGTTTGCAGTAACATCTGATTCATTAGATAAATTTTCCCCATTGCTATTTACAGCTTTCATTTGAATGTAGAGTAATGTATCATTCAAATCCAAGTATTCGATTTGAGAGCTATTAATGTAAAATTGAATTTAGGTGTTTCCTGGATCTTTAATTGAATTCACTGGATAAATATCTTCAAAAGAACCATTTTCAATTACTGCTTGAGGAGATGGTCTATCAAAGATGCATAATTCTGATTTTGCACTAATCATTACTGGAATATAGTTCCGTATCCTTTCATTCTTTTGTTTATATGTTTCTTGATAATTTTTCGACGTTTAATTGTTCCACCTTTTTGTTCTTTATTAAATACATCAGAAACTTTGTTAATAACAGAAGGTAAGTGTTCCATTACAGAGGGCATAGAATCTTTAATTTCAGATATTGCATTTGATTTTAGAGCAGGTAAGAGTTGTGCATTATTATTTATTACGTCATTAGCAGTTTTCATACCAAAATTTCCGATACGTTTAAGTATAGGTAGTGCAAATCGCCCAATTGTTTTTAACCAACCAGATCCATACTGTTTACCTACAAAATAAGGTAAATCCCCACCATTTTGATGAGTGCTATAAAAGTTTACAATGTCTGGACTACTCATTTATTTTACGGAAATGTAATGTCAAGTAAGTTTTGTCTTGTTTACCAAATATATATTTTCCACTGTCATCACGAATATTGATTTCTATATTGTTTATATACGAGGATGATACTGGTAAATACATTGGATTTTTCTCAATGAATTGAACAAGGTCGTCTTTTTTATGTTTTTCTATCCAAACACATTTAAGAATGGGAACACTTAATTCACCCACAAGAATTGGTTCAATAATATTTGTATAAATCATCATTTGTATATTTCTTTGCATTATAGTTGGTAAACTAGATCCAACAATGATCTTTTCACTATAAGATTCCTCAATTAATCCCAAACTATGAGCCAACAGTTTACTAAATTTAACACTTTTAACATCTTCTTCCAATTCAATTTTAACAAGTTGATCTTGTTTAATTTCACAAGACTTGAAAGGATGGGGATAAGATGTCATTAACTGATCAGTGACTTGTGAAAGTTCAGTAATGAATAAATTTTCTTTAAATGTCTCAGTATACTCTACATCATAATAATAAGTTATAGTTAATCGTATAGTATCTAATTTTGATTTCTTATTTGGTATACGTATCTGATTCAATTCATCATTAAAATCTACTTCTTTTTTATTAAATCCCAAGCAATTAGCTTCTTCAATACTATCAAATGTTACTTTGAATGGAACATATTTACAATTAATGTTCAAAATTTTATTGTCAATATATATCAGATAAAATGTAGAGTTGTGACTAATTGTATAGTTTCCTTCAATATAATAAAAATATTCATAACTATTATGTAATGTACTCTTGGTATATTTGATACAAGAATTGTTATAAAATGGAAAATTATTGTACACAAAAGTGAATTCAGTTAAAGCAACTTCCCATTCCCCATCCAAGTAAATCTGATTTGGAAATTCTACATTAAACTTTCCAGCTTCATTATTTGGAAATGTAAGTGGACAACTATTACTGGGTAAATTCACGTAAAAATCTCTTTTATTCATTTACTTTTCTAAAATGTAACGATAAATGTGTTTTGGTATCTTTGCTAAATTTTATTAATTTCCCACTATCATCTCGAATATTAATTTCAATGATGTTTATAGTTGAATACGATACTGGAAGGTACATTGGATTCTTCATTTCTAATTGTACAATTTCTCCTTGATCATATTTTTTAATCCAAACTGATTTTAATAGTGGAACTCTAACATCACCAACATTTATTGGTTCGATAATATTTGAATAAATGAACATTTGTTGATGATGATGTAATAATTTCGGAATTTTAGTGCCTAGTATAGTGTCTGTAAAGTTACTTAGCTTTAATCCCAAAGATTTAGCTAAATTTGTGTCAAAAGATATATTTGTAATGTCATCTGCAAGTGTTATTTTGACCAATTCATTATCTTGAATTATTAATTCTTTAAAAGGAGAAGGATTAAATGACAACAAATGACCTTGTAATTCCGATAAAGTGTTTATGAATAAATTATCTTCAAAATATTTTTCAAATTTTGATTTTTCTTCATAACTTATTATAATCCCAAATTATTCCATAACACCATCATCTGTAAATTTTGGTAATTTTATTCGACAATGATCCTCTTCACAAATGATTGATGTAGATTTTAGTCCAAAACTAAACGCATGTTGAATATCGGGGAATGTTACTTTAAATGGAACATGTGGTCAGATAATAACCAATTTCTCATATTTTTCAATAAACATGTCAACATCTGGAGTATATTTTGGATTTATTATTTCATAAGTATGATTTTGATTATTTATTTTCAAATACTTTATTTCACTACCACTCTTTACCGATTCATAACGTATACAAGAATTACTATAATACGGAAAAGGATTATACACAAAAGTGAAATCAATCAATGCAACTTCCCATTCACCATCCAAGTAGACAGAATTTACTTGTACATTAAAATTACTAGCTTCGTTATTAGGATAAATAAGTGGACAACTATTACTAGGTAAAATCATATAAAACTGGTTTTCTTTCATAATATTTATTTAATCAATTGAGATGAGGATATCCAAGTTGGAGTTTCGTATCCATGCCACTTGACGTAGTATTGTTTATATTTACCAACATTTTTAGTTTTTAAAATCTTTTGAATTCTAAATATTGTTGGGATTGGAATGACTTGGAGTTCTTGTTCGTAGAATTTTCCACTAATTTCTTAATTTTCATGATCTGCTATTAAATACATTACAGGATTCTGTTTTGTATCTATTTTCTTTATTACATATACTTCATCGCTCCAATTGTTGTCAAAATTCTTGATGAACGGAGAAGTACTGATTTTACTAATTCTTACATGATCACCAACCTTGTATTTTGGCTTATCGATTTTTTTTGTTTAATGTTTGGTTTCTGTTGGTGTCTGAAATGTCTACAGGTCTGAGACCATTTAATCCTTTATATGGCGAATGATTGTAGCTAAAAATAATTTTCGGTAAAACATGTATCCAAGTTTTATTACCTTGATGCACAAAGTATTTTTTCAATCTTTCTCTCAAAGTTCGATAAAATCTTTCAACATAACAAGCTTTGAATTGCGAGAATATAAAGTAATGATTGGCTTTGATAACTTCTTTTACTTTATAAAATTCTTTACCTAAAATACATTAAAATAAATAATTAATTAAATTTATTACCCAAATCAGTCTGTAGATTGTGAGGTTGTCCGTCATTAAATAATTTTTTAATTGCAATGGCCATTTCATTAGCAGATTTAGTTTTTGTCGGAATAGCACGGGCATATCTACTGAAAACATCAATAAAAGTTAATATATATTTGTACCCCTTGTTGATTCTCGAATAAGGTATCATTTCCATCAAATCCATTTGCCATAAATCATTGATTCCTCTTGTTTTGTATGGTCTGGTTGGGAATCTTTTCAACATTGGTTTATTTAAACTATATGCTAGTTTGTCTGATAACCATTTTTGAGTCTCTTTTTTAGAATTAATCACTCTTTTTGTCAATTTTTCTACACCACCAAAACCATCTGGATCTTTTGGATTTGTCCAGATTGTTTTGAGTGGATTTTTGGTTAATTGGTCCTTCATTATTACAACAAGATGTTAAAATATGTACAACTTTATCTGGTTTAGAATATTGTAAACCCATTAAGATCTTAGTGATGAAATTGCACTAATTGCTGATAAAACTATAGGAATTAATGTACCCAAGAACCCACCTTTTTGTTTATACATTATTCTTTTCATTAAACGTCTATTTTTAGTGTTTACCAATGATAAAAGGGATCTCTTATGTCTTTGTAATACCACTCTTTTAGCTTTACTAATATTGACATTACCTCGAACTATATTTACAATAACTTCAAGCAAATCGTCAATAACAAATGAAGGGAAAGCTTGTAAAATTGCTATTCTTTTATTATTTTGAGCCTTTACCAATGCATTGAAATATGGTAGACTACGTTCAAATTTCATGTTTACTAATTACAACTAATTATTATTGTTTATAATTTGATCCACTTCTTTTTTAAAATCTTCTTCTTTTTTAGATTCTTCTTTACTTTTGATTTGGTTTTACGAATAACTTTTTTGGGTTGAATTTGATTTTTGACAAGTACTTTTTTAAATGACATGATTGATAATCATTTATTTGTTTTCAATTTTGTTTATAAATCGTAACCCCTTTTTCATTAAAAATATCTGTTCGGATACGTAAATCGTCACTACATTGTTGTGTAAAGTCAAAGAATAAATATCCATGGGGAACGCTTGTAGCATCTTGGAATGATTCAATTAAAAATTTTCTATTGTTTGGATAGGCTTGCCTGGCTAAGAAATCGATAATCGTTTGATCGCGAGGATTTTTGAAAATAACTAGGTATTGAACATTTAAATTACGAGTTCGATGACTTCCTCCTTGATGAAATAAATTTTGAGTTATGAAAATAACAGTAACTCCACAATGTCTACTGATTTTTGTGAACAAATTATTGAAATCTTTTTCCTTATTTGCTTCTTGATACAAATCATCTATAATTATTACATCGCCTCGACGTAACCTAGACGACCAGTTTTTATCAAATTCCTTAACTATTATCATTTTCAATTTACAAAACTGATTTTGTGTCAATCCATGTTCTTCGTCTGCACCCCTATGCCAGTTTATTTTACTGAATTTTGATTTGAACATGTTTGACTGCAATAAATTACATACAAATAAAGTTTTTCCGCTCCCACTAGGTCCTACAATTTGATATACTGCATCATTTCTTAATTCCATTTAATTTTAATTTAATTTAATTTAATTTGTTTATAATTTGATATACTGATTCCTTTATTTTGATATTGGAAAATGATTAGTAATATAAATTATAGAGGCAGATGTGAAGTAACTGGAATGAAGTTCCCGACCGGCAAACCACAACATGTAGTTGATAGATGTGGAAAATATCCAATCTTATTCTTCAAGAGCGGAAAATGCAGAGTAATGGGTTGTAAAAGACCATTACAGGAAGGAGATCTCAAATATCAGATTCAAGATTTACAAATTCAATCATTATCATTGAATATTGACATGTGTTGTCGAATCAACTTGTATGATTTGTCCACAAAAACAGAAAACATTTACGAACCGGAACTGTTTCCTGCATTAAGACTTGTCAAGTATAATCCACTGTGTGTGAATGTATTTGCAAGCGGAAAAGTTGTTGTCATGGGGATAAAAACACTGCAATACAACAGTCTAGTACAAGAAATATTTAATTTTATAAAATCAAAAATTAATAATCTTAATACCGACGAAGAAATACTAGATTATTTATTAAGCACTGATTGTGTTTAAATAGATTCAATTCTGTC
Source organism: Schmidtea mediterranea (assembly GCA_022537955.1). Classification (NCBI taxonomy): domain Eukaryota; kingdom Metazoa; phylum Platyhelminthes; order Tricladida; family Dugesiidae; genus Schmidtea; species Schmidtea mediterranea. The sequence goes on along the minus strand of CM039679.1, from coordinate 320,876,569 downwards.
GATTGTAAAAATTAAAAATGATCGACGAGAAAGAAGCATACGTATTCGAAACAATTCTGATGAAGATGGAAGAACTTTTTCCGAATATGAAAAACAAACTTTCCTATTGTGCTCCTGAATACTTGGCTACACGGATCTATCAAATGACAGGAATCAACATCGAAGAAATTGTACGGATACACTACGAATCAGTTCAAGGATCTGGTTTGAAATGTTTAGATGACTGTATTGTTTGTGCAGATCCCTCAATGTTGACTTGTCCGTTTAGATGCAGATGCTGTAGAGACTACAAGAAGAAGGAAGTTGTACATATTTTGTTGGCTGAGCTAAGAAGAGCTTACTATAAGCAGATTTGTGATGATGTAAATAAATTTTGATCTTTTACGAGTTTATTTTGTGTGTTAATTGTTTTTTATAAAGATTTTAATTGGTTGAATTAATATTATTATTATTATTATTATTATTATTATTATTATTATTATTATTATTATTATTATTATTATTATTATTATTATTATTATTATTATTATTATTATTATTATTATTATTATTATTATTATTATTATTATTATTATTATTATTTTGATGACGCTAAATTTCTTTGATCGTAATCAAAATGTATAAAAATCTCATTGTAAAAATTATACTAAAAAATTTTATATTAAAAATAATTGATAAAAAAATATATCCATAAAATTATACTGAAAACAAACCTTGTATAAAAAATCTCATTGTAAAAATTATCCTAAAAATTTTATATTAAAAATTAAACTAAAAACATCGATAAAATTATACTGAAAACAAACATTGTATAAAAAATTTTCAATATTTAATGATGTTAAAAATTTATTACTTTGAAAAATTATATTTTAAATTAAAAATTATACTAAAAAAATTTATCTTAAAAATAATTGATAAAAAATTTCATCGATAAAATTATACCGAAAACAAACCTTGTATAAAAAATTTTCAATTTTTAATTATGTTAAAAATTTATTACTTTGAAAAATGATATTTTAAATTAAAAATTATACTGAAAAAATTTCATCTTTAAAATTCGTATATAAAAATTCATCGATAAAATTATACTGAAAATTCTACTTAAAATCATATATAATTTATATAAAAATCATATTTTAAAAATCTTATATAAAAACTACATTGATAAAAAATTTTAATTAGAAATACTTAAAAAATTTAATTAGAAATACTTAAAAAATTTTAAATATTGAAAATAAATTCAAAAATAAATTTTAAAAAAAATCGCGCCAAAAACTCGAAAAAAATTTCGAAAAAAAAAATTAATTAAAATACACACAAAATTAATTAAGTTGATTACATCATTATGTAATGAAGATAATCCGAAATTTAATCTGCAATAAACCCCCCCCCCTATTTTTTTATGTGTCAGAGTGCCCCTAACTACCTACTCATATTCATATTTTGATGGTTTAATTTTGAGATTTTCATTTTGCAAACTTATAAACACTAATTCCACATCTGCAAAATGTTCTTCAAAAATCTTTGAAAATTTTATAATGACATATATGTGCACTAGTGCGTATGGAATGTTCTAAAATACAAATTTCATTTATCTCTAAACTGTTGCAGGTGTAAGTCGAATGGCAATATGTTGAACTCCTATAATCCTTTGTCATCTAAAAACGCAATCTTTCGTCTACCTTCTTCTTAAACTTAAACTGATAATATCGTTTGTTGAGTTCGATCAATGTAAAGAACTTTGCCTCTCTTATTTGATCAATCATTTCTTGTGGTACCGGAATAAGGTATGTGTCTTTTCTCGTGATTTGATTTAGTTTTATGGAATTTACACACAAGCTACAACCGAAGATAATTTTTGGAATCTTATTTCAGAAGAAAAATATATAATTTTGCGGGGACTAGTTGGATATATTTCCGCATTTTTTGGATCCACCTATCTTTGTGAATCAACCTTTTCTTCAATAAATGGCATTAAAACAAAACATCGATCTTGTTTGACAGATAATCATTTGGCATCATGCTTGCGAATCGCCATAAGCTCGTATGACCCGAAATACGATGAACTTGCTGATAAGATGCAGTGCCACGTATCAGGTGCAACAAGTAGCAGTAAATAAGATTATATTAAGATATGTTTACATTCTAGTATAGTATAGTATTATAAGTTTTTTTCTAATTTGTTTTGTATTTAAATAGAATAAATAGAATAACTACAGGTAACAATTGAAAATAGTTTTTCTGGTAGACCGCCAGATTTAATTTAGTTAAAAGTCGCCCGCAAGACTTGAAAGTTTTGCCACCCCTGGTATAAATAGAGATCGAAAATTATAAATCTTTGCCCTGAAATTACTTCAATAAAAATAAGAATTTTTTAAAGTTAATCTTTAAGAGATCATAAATTATAACAGACAGAAACGTTAACCACATAAGGAAGTTTACGCATAGACACTTACGTAACATTTACGACATACATATTAACAATATACACAACAAGTACCTATCCGAGTTAAAGAATCATTTTGAAATTTATATTCTAGAAAGTAAATTTTGTTATTTAATAAATATTTATATTAGACTTAACTGTTGTTATTTACAAAAAACCCAGTGCACATTGAGACATCAAACGATATTTTCAGACATCAACAAAATTATTGTTGTCTTTTTAATTATACACTTCCTGTTTGTTATTTTACCTTAAATCTGATTCCAGAAATACATAATATTTTACATCATTTTAAGTTTTTAACTTAATGGGGTTTGCATCAGGACATTCTGGCAAGTCTACCACTAAATAAATTTTTCATATTTCAGTTTGTGAACAATCATTTGGTAAGAAGAATGTTGTTTGAGTATTAACTGTGTATAAAATAATCATCATAAATATCGTAGTTTTCTGATTTTTATATTATATCTTCTATTTAAATTTTCCTGCTGATTTTTTTCCATGCTACTTTCTTTTTAATTTTTAATTTCATACTGTTGAGTTATAATTTTATTTGGTTCGGTAAAAACTGTTTGCTCCGACTTAACGTGCTCTTTAAATTATACAGGAATAATTCAACACAGGAAAACTTTTATTCGATACCAACAATTTCACAACGATTCAAATGTTATTTTTACAATATTGGCAGGAAGCCCCACGGGAAGCCGCCTTTTCAATTAACTACTATAATATCCTTGACAAGTCTGACTAGTGTTGGGCCAGAACGTAAACGGCCTTGAAGAATGTTTAAATGGATCAGAAACACACACGCAAATACAACATGCAAATTTAAATAAACATATGAAACACCAAGTAAACCCGATAAAATATGAGAAAATAGGAGAATTAAATATAAATTAATAAACATAAAAATAAATTAAAATATTAACAAAACGCACCAAGATCCGCACGATACCTACACAAATACAACAAGAAAACACAACAAATTCGACGAAATTGAAAAAATAATTAAAGTTCATTAAAGTGAAATTTAAATTGAAAAATTTGAATTAGCAATAATTCAATAAAAATTCTAAATAAAAAACTATAAAAATAAATCAAAAAATAATAAAAATAAATAATAGAATTTGCTAGAAAATAACAAGGTCGAATTTTGTTTTACTGCATCAAATTTCACATACGAGAAAATTAAGTATATATACTGATCCATTTTCACATTAAGTTTAACCGTTTTTCAAAACCATATTTTCAAATCTTGAAAACCATTTTGAGAATTGTTTTAACTATTTTTGAAAATCTTAATCGTTTTTGAAACTATTTTCGAATTTACAGCTATTTTCAATTGTTATTTAGGTGAGAAACATTTGTATTGGAACCCTCTTTCCACGTCGCGTTCTTGCATCTCAGTAGAGCTCTGCTCGGCGTCGACGTGGGGAGAGAGGTATTTTGGTTTTATGATATGTGAATTTACGATATTTTATGGATTGGAATGGTAACATGCTATTTTTGTCTTATAATTAATAAATATTATTATACATAAATTGTTTTATATATATATTTTTTTTTTCATAAATTAACTGTCGAAATTTTTCCGGCCCACAGCAGACACATATCGCAAGTAAATAAAATCTACATACAAGTCAGATTCGTGTAAGTGCGTGGAATATCGCCAATTATCTGTGCCCGTGAAGAACCGGCGTGCGGAACGCAGGGTTGGAACGTCAATACTATCCCTATAGATGAAATGAGAAATAAGGAAGAAGTCTCTGGCTGCTTCCTCGTTTCTCCTTTCTATAAAATCGACCAAAAATCTTACTACACACGGCTAAAAATCATCACACCGAGTAGTCCAGTGGGCACTCAGTAAATATAATATAAACACAAGACGCGCCTAAGGTCTATTAAAGGGAAAGGGTACGGGGATAAATTAAATCGAAATCGTTGATGTAACTAAAGGGAATTACTATTTAAAGTAAAGTAACCGTGAGTATATTGAATCGAATTCAAAATAATAACATTATTAAACGAATAATTCATTGATTCAATTGCATTAACGTACTGATTAAAACTAGATGATTGGTGATGAACATGAGTAGTTCATCGATTAATTCGTTAGTTAAGAGTAACTATCAATCTTAAAGTGGAGTAATTTAGTAATTAAATTAATGTAAGTCATGGATTAGAAATTAAAGGAATTATGGCGAAAAATTAGGCGATTTATTAATTGAATAATTCAGAGATTTGAAAGTATAATAACTCAACAATTATGAATAAAATAATAATTACGGATTGAAAGAAATCATATTAGAAATAAGTTTACTTATTAATTAAATCAATCGGATGGTTGAATGCAAAGAATCAATGAATCAAATCGACTAACGAGATGTAAATATAAGTCATAGCAAGCCCTTGAAACTCACCGAAAATCTTTATTAAAATCCACATAAGAATCAGAAAGAAACCACGTTAATATATTAAATTCGAAAGAAAAATCATATGAATTCTCGCCTGCTAAAATTGACATGAAATAGTGAAAATAAAATCCAGACAATCGGTAGGACAGTTTGACATCAACATCGAGAAGTCGAACCAATTTTTGATCATACCACTAAATCAGGTAGCTAGCTCTAACGAGAATTTAAATTTTGGGTTGAATCCTTTGAAATACGTACTGAAGTTAATAAATTAAAATTACCTAAAGAAAATTTACCCAAATCCATCGGCAATTGATAAGTCACATCCCAGGATATGAGGTCCCATAACACAATAACGCAGTTCGACTCCCTGAAAAACCACCCCATAATACGAAAATAGAAAGAATTGATTAACAGAACTTACTCGAAAATCGGTTCAGCAAAAACTCCAAAAGTGCATTCGACTAAGACAAATTTCGTTAGACATCAGTTGAAAATAAATAATCTTACCAATCGACGTTTCCGGTAAGATAAACATCCGTTATCGTAACGACTTATAAATGGCATTCATTTCCTGCCATCAGAATTTCCAATTACATAGTCTGAAATAGGTCTATCACCCATAGTAAACCATATATCGATTTTGTTATCAATTATGTCTTTATCAAATACCTCGGACAAGGATTTAGAGTCTCGATTTTCAATTACCACAGAAGACGCTTTAGGTAAATTTTAATTTAATCTAGAATAACTTCATAATTACATTCGAGCCACAGAATCACCCTATCCATGTCATACCCGTGATGAAACAACTCTCCCGATCCAAGACCCAATCAATGAGATATACCTGGTAGCACCTTACAGTGTTATTATATTTGGCAAAACCTAACGTCCAATCATCTCAATATTAACCACGACAGATCGATTTTTTTGGCAACGTACCCTCGTTCACCCCTTAAGCCAACCATATCTCAAACTTTCTTGAGAGATTGCCAAACCAGAAATTATGCCGATTACCCTAGAAGTTTGCCGAAGATGCAAATCCATCTCGCGAAAATAAAAACTCTGGCCTGATAACCACGACCAATGGCTCTAATGAATTCGTCACCCGAAGTCCTAGACCGATTTTCCCATTATCATTCAACGGAACACTTTAATTGATCATTCGATCTGGACTCATCTTGGATTTTGTAACTGATTGTGTTTCGAATAATTGAATAGAGTTCATTAAAGGCATTATATTTTTTTTTGCGAATGATGAACGACAAGTTATTGTTCCGTAAACGGTTTATTTACCAACTCCCATCCGAATTCAAACTTAATGTCCCAATGACACCGAGAAAGGGTTTAATAAATTTTTGTGTGCATTATTTATCGATTGTAGTTCGTCGTAATATTTAAATATATCTATACAACCGAATATCTGAATAATGTCAAAGATGACCTAGCAAACGGACGTCTGGCCAGCAATTACCCACCTTCCCCGAGGCCAATTCGAAATCTCAAACGGCCGGTGTTTGTGATCCCTGGCTATTCACCAGAAGAAGGGATCAAGCGATTCTTCGCAGACGATTGACTCTTATGTTAATAATGTGAATATTAGTATTATAACCAATTCTGTTCTTTTATTATTATAATTTTATTTCATTCTTTCATAAATATGTTTGAGTTTAAACTAAATTATCATTGACAGCCATCATAAAAAATTCAACTCTTATTATTCTAGAAATGGACCCCATGCAACTACTCCATCGGTACCCGCAACCACTTCCATCATTCCATCCACAGCCAGTCGACGACCTGGGCGTAAGGAGCGGGCTAAGCGCCGAGCCGCTCGCTCTTCACATTCATCAGCCAACCTATAATAATTAGCTAAATAAAACATCATTTAAATATATGGTAGTTTCGTGTACATCTTATTATTTTTACAACATCTTGAGGTGTGAAGTAACACTGTAGGAAGGTTAAATAAACAATAACACTTAGTTCACGATTAAGCTAATGTCAGAGGATCAGTAGACAAATAGTAGAAACTAAAACGCAAGGGGACCAAATAATGTTAAAGCAAGCACAGGTCTTCTATCGACAGCTCGTGAACCCGAGGATTGTCCGAGCAATTATAGTATTAGCAATAACACTCACTTTTTGCGGGCAATCCACCACTTGAACACATTACCAACGTTGCCTAACAACGGGTGCCAAGTGGCAATTAGTATCATTTTGTATGGCGTTACAGGGACAACCATAACGCTAAGCAAGATTCGAAACCCAGTAACCCACCACTAGTTCTTTTTCAATCTCACGAATCTTTATAACTTTTCTTCAGCTCGCAATTTTTCTAAACTATTTGTGTCTTTATTGTTGATTTGAGATTCCCTTATATAGTGAATCTCTCCTCAATAACTAATCTGATTGACGGAAATTTACATTGGACTCCCGGGGAACTAGTTAAACAATTTACTTTCATCGTTTGGCCGCTTCGGCTGTTCCCGGAAGAAAACTTCGGAATAAATCACATTAGAGAATAATCAGTTCCCTTCGTAATTAAATTTATCAAAATTGGAGAATTTCTCCTTTATTTAATTTATTTGTTTTCGTCATTTTAATTATTAATTAATTAATTAAAAATTTTTTAATAACTTTTTCTAGGGGTCCCAAAATAATTTTATATTATTATTTTTGTACTTGTCTCGTCAATTGGCATTGGCACATATTCCTTTCCCCCCAAAAATATTGATTTTAATTTTTTGGTTATTTTTAATTAATTTTTTTATTTATTATGATTTTGTTTGAAAATCACCCGACCCCAACAATATTGAAGTAAACTCAGTGCCTTCCAATCGCCATTTACTTTCACTCATTTTGCAGAATTTTCCTTAAAATATTTTAGCTGCTGTTAGACAAAAACTGATCTAAGCCCTCAATTTTGTTTGTTTAGCACGAAAATGCCTATATACTTTTGAGCGGTAAAATTAAAATGTTAAACTGGGAAAGAAAATGTAAAGTTTAAAAGAAAAATAAATAATTTAAAATTTAAATCAAGTTTGATATATAAAAACTTGAAAAATTAATAATAAAATAGAAAAATTAGAAAAATTAATTTAAAAAATTAAAAATTAAATTTCCTTGTTTTACCGCATCAAAATACATACACGAACAATCGTGGTATATAAGGCAGTGCTGAACAAGCAAAATGCAGTACGTTTTAAAAAATTTATTTTCAGTACGTTCTTAAAAATTTTATTTTCGGTACGTTTTTAAAAATCTTATTTTGTGGACACGTACTACCAAATTCAGTCTAGTTGTTTTAACAAATTTTTATATTTTGGAAACAATTCTGAGCTATATCAACAATGCAAGACCACAAATCAGACTTCGAAAAATTCCGAAGGGACGTCGCCAAATATTACGAAGAGGCGATGAGTCAATCACAACGTGCAGAGTCCCTCGTGCGGCGCTGTAGACGCATGGAGGAGACATAAATCTGGCCGGGCGAGGCAAAAAAGCTTCACCAGCAAATAGCCCAGTTGAAGAAATTGTATGAGGAGGAACTCACTCTTTACAGGTCACTAAAAGTGAAGATACTTCAGCAGGCATGCACCTTAGCGGCTTTGGAAACAAAATTACAAGTTCACACAGATCTCGCCCTAAAGCCCACCTATGCCGAAACAGAATTGTTTCCGGCCAATGATAATATCATGACTATAATTGACCGAACGATTCATGGATCCAACGAGCTGCCTATAGAAGGCCTGTGCTCGATTTCGATTTTTAGGTCCCATTATTCCCCTATCTCCTTCAAATGTTAATCCATACTGTTATATCATTTATCATTATGTCTATTTCCATAGTCTTTTTTGTCGTTGTTTGTATGCACCCTTCGTTATGTTAAATATCCTCACAGTGCCTGTCTTAATCTTATCCTTATTATAACTACTATGATCCCTATTGTCGTTACTAGCATTGTCATTGTTACTATTATATGTGTTATTCTAATCCATTGTCATTGCTATTACTATTATTATTATTCTTATTACTACCATTACCATTATATTTATTATTATTATTATTATTATTATTATTATTATTATTATTATTATTATTATTATTATTATTATTATTATTATTATTATTATTATTATTATTATTATTATTATTATTATTATTATTATTATTATTATTATTATTATTATTATTATTATTATTATTTTTATAAGGCTCCTATTTATTCGCTATGTATTTTTTATTAAACGCTATGTATTTTATTAGTGCCTTTAAGTATTTTTTTCTAAGTAAATATTTATAAAATGCTAAGTATTATATTAATTATATAATTAAAAAAATAGAATTCATTATATATTTAATTATTTTATTATATGTAATATTTTTAATTTTTATAAGTAAAAAATACAAAAACTAAGTAAAACTAAGTAAAACAATGAAAAATTCATAAGAATAAACAAAAAGTGACACAATAAAAAAATCCATAAAAATACAAAGACTATTTCACAAAGACTATTATAAAAATATTTGAAATTATTGTTTTAATAAGGTTTTTTTAGCTTTAGTTGGTCTTCCTCTTGGTAAATTACTTTCAATAGAAGTATTCCTAGCTACTGCCGGTACTTTGCAATATCTAAGTCTGATTGAAATGCCGACAACATGCTTGCAAATAAATTTTTTTTTAAATGCTGGACAATTGCACTGACCTTCGGCCCAATTGGCTTTATCGTTTGGTAAATTAATGCGCCAGACAGTAAAAGCTCGCTTCGTAAATTGATCGAATGTTGTCCAGCGCATTTTTTCAACTTTGTCAATGTCTTCTTGAGTTATAGTTGCTTCACTAGCTGAAACATAGTAGTTTGTCGACTGTTCTTGGGGCACCGAAAGAATTGCTTTGCGTTCTTTAGCCCATTGATAAGACGGTGTCCATAATGCTGTGTCGATTGATTGTTTTGTAATAAACTCCTTCAGACTTCGAGGATATGCTAGTGACCACTTTTTAACAATATCTAAAGCTTGTTTGCTAAATCTAGATAATGGCGTGCGCTCTCTAATAGTTTCTTCGTCTTTAAGAACTCGATTATTTGACTCTAGATTATTGTTAGTATTTGGCGTCAATGGCATGTATCCTTCATACCAAGTATTGTGTGTCGTAAGCCACATCATATTCATATAGTCTAAAAACTCAGTCGCTTTTTTTTGTCTCCATTTTTTAACAAATAGAGAACTTACTTTTTCAAAAATGACTTGGCTTTGTGACAATTGAAGTTGATCTACATCTTCAATTAATTCGTTTCGATCTTCTTTAGCTACTAAAGACTCGATTTTTTTGACACAATTTCGACGCATATGTGCCTAACACATCACAATTTCATTTTTATAAAAAATTTGTGAATAAGCTTTACGTATAGCGTTAGAAGCATCAGAAATCAATACACGAAGGGTGCATACGAACATTCAACCTTAACCTTGCTTGTTATTTTTATTGCGATAAAACAAATTTGACCTTGAAATTATTTTTGTTATTTAAATTTAATTTTTATTATTTTCTTAATTAAAATTGGCAATTTATTTTTAAAATTTTTAATTAGATTTATTAAACCAAAAATATTTTATTTTTACTCATTTAATTCATTAGTTTTTTACTTTTATATAACTTGTCGTTTTTCGGTCAAATTTTCTTGTTATTATGTTATTTTTATGTAAATTTCGTGCGGTTCTTGATGCATTTTGTATTTAATTAATTTTTATGTTTTGTGATTTTATATTTATTTATATTCTCTCAAAATTTAGAGTGTTTAGTTGATGTTGTATGTTGTATTTTAAGTTTTCTTGGTGCTGGGTTTTTGTGCTATATTACTGATACATTTGTTGGGCCAAGACACGATTTTGTTTTAATGAATCGGTAACAGCATGCAAATACAACACGCAGATTTAAAATCGGACTCATAAAACATCAATTATCTATGCTAAAATAAGAGAAAGAAACAATTAACATATAAAATCGAAAAAACACAAAAATAAATTAAAATAATAACAAAGTGCAACAAGATTCTCACGAAATAAACACAAAAATAACACGAGAACACGAAAATTTGACCCAAATTTGAGAATTTACCAAAAAAGCGAAAAATCCACAAAAGTGGAACTAAAATTAAATAATTTGAATTGGAAAAAGTTCAATTAAGAGTTAAAAATAAAATTGTCAAATTAAATCACAAAAATAATAAAAATAAGATTAGAATATACCAGAAAATCACAAGGTCAAATTTTGTTTTACTACATCAAATTTAACACGCAAGATTAGGGTCTTGCAATAGGTATATATACCGATTCATTTTCACATAATTTTAATCAGTTTTTTAACTAGAACTCGAAAAACTTGACTTAACAGTAATTCAGTTGGAATCAGAACATTTTTAATGTGAGTGGATGAATGTTCGAAAACTTTCTCCACGTCGCGTCCAGACAACCTCATATGAGCACTGTTTGGGCGTCGGCGTGGGGAAAGGTATGTACTGATATATTATGAATGCTGTATATGATTCAACAATTTATTATTTTGCAAATTTCAAATAAAAGTTCTAATCGTGAGAGTTCTATGTCGACATTTTTTCCGGCCCACAGCCGATACATCACCGCAAGGCAGTAAAATATACACATCCCAACCGAACTGTGTAAGTGCGGTGTAAGTCCGCCAATAGTTCGTGCCCGTGAAGGCTACGGCGTGAGATTACAGTAGCTGGAACGACAATATTACCCATCTATAGGGGAAACTGGAATGTGAGGAGGTAATCTTTTGGCTGCCCCTCCGCAATCCATTTCCGGAAAATTAGACCTAAATTTGCAAATGACAGACGGCTCAAAATCACTACACCGAGTAGTAAAGTGGGCACTCGTAATTTTCTAATGTCGACACAAATGGTCTTAAGGTCAAATAAAGGGAGTAACTATGATCGGCGCTGTAAATCGTTGCTATGATCACGACTAATAAACAAATGTTGAAATCAGTAAAAGTAAAGTGATTAACTAATACCACCAGGATTAGATTGTTAGAAAGAGTAATATTAGATATAAATTTACGCCGTGATGACCACGATTAGCAAAAGTACTAAAATAAAAAGGGTAATAATGAATTGATGAAAGGTACTAGTATCGCGAAATGTAATAATTAATCGGTATCATCAAGATTTGCCTATTATAGGAAGTAACGATAGAAAATTTAATTACTGTAGGCTGTTTGTGTTCTAGCTCAACATGATACTAAAAATAGCAAATGCCTGCATTTTTAAAAATTAAATATTTCCCGCCCCCCTAAAGTCAAAAGCAACAAAGTTTTAGTATTTAAACCATCATTTTCCTCAGTCGAATCACCAAATTGATAAGAATTATTTTATAATTGAAAATTTTTTCATTAAATATACTTTCAACAAGAGCTTATTTTATTGTTTACTTGTTAAAAATTTTAAAGTTTTTCAAACTGAATAAAATATTTTATTAAAAATTGAAAAACATTTGTTTTAATAATTGTCAATAATTTGTATTTAAAAATTTAAATTCTAACATTAGTAGTTTGATAAAATAATTATGAATTCCAATTTCAGCTCCATGTTGTTAATTTTAACAATGCGGCGTTCCAAATTTGGAAAATTAAATTCTAATTTTGATATACTTGAATTGCTTATGCAGTTTAAGCTGAATAGATTAGATATATATAGATATATATATATATATATACTTAATTTTTACACTTGAAATAAATTTCCTGTTGCTGAATAATTTAATGATTTCTTAAATGATGTTTTACCTACATTGTCTTAAATGTGACGATATCAAATGGCTGAAATTGAAATCATTTTATTTTCCTATTATATTGTCCAGCTCTGTCAAATTTTAATATAATATTAATTATAATGATATTTGATGTTGAAAACGAAATGGAGAATAAATCTATTACAAAAATATAAATCAATTCAAAGCAGCATGTCCATCAATGAGGGATTTCTTCGAAACAGTTTAAGCAAGGATCGAGTAGAAAATATGGCTTCCACGGACCATTGAACTTCAGGGTCTACTGTACATCCTATGCAATTTGCGTGGCATTTATTTCTTGCTGAGCATTTACAACCGCCAGAATTGTCCCCATAGCCCTAAATTCAAAATATATGGTGAGGCCCGGTTTTTAATTTATTACAATTTTTATTACAATAATTAATAAAATTGATTTTATTGAGTATTTTTATTTTATTGATTTTAATATTAATTTTTGATTATTCTAAATTAAATTTCGATCTTATTAAAAAATTATTGCCTCATAAATAACTGGATAAATCTCGTCTGTAGATTCGATCAAGCTTACAAAAGAGTTTTCCTATTTTGTCGGTCTATTTATGATCCAAACATGCGCGAATGTTAGACAAAATTCATTTTTATCAAATTGCTACTATTTATCTTTTTTTAAATATTTTTTGTTGAGTCGATAAAAATACACTACTACACTTGACCCGCATGTCTACCAACTGTCACGTTCTTCATAATTACAACATACCTACTGAGTATCGTTTCTTTTCTTTCTACACGTGGTTAATGAGTATCTTTGGAAAACAGTACTGTAACCATGGCTCGCAAAAGGAAAAGAAAATAATTACGGTGGAAATTAAGAAGGAAAAAAAGAAGCACAAACATTGTATTTGAATAAATATTTTGTTGGCGAATTATTGGCGTTCCATTTTTTTTATTCGCTTTGATATACGAGTACTTATGATTACAAGTACGTTTCCGCAACTCAATTATTAAAGATTAAAAAATTTTATTTGTGTGGATCGAGCAATTTCTGAGGGTGTCCAGGGCATCCATTCCTTGCATCGCAAGAGTTAATGGATTTTTTTTAGGAATATGCTTTCATATATTCCCAGGCGAACTCAAGAGATCTTGGATAAAATTATATTTTTAAAATTAATATTAGTACATACTCTAACCTGTAATATTTTAAAAATATATTGTATTAATTATTTTATAACCAATAATCATATTTAAAGTCAATATGAAAGGATTCAAAATGAATATGAAAACCCTGTAATAATGTACTAACTACTCTGCTATTGATACTAATATATTATTTTCTATATTATTATTGTAGACATTTTAGTTTGCTTAATTTACGAAAGATATTTTTGTACTAGTTCGGGATTTATTTAAAATTTAAAAATATCTTTGGGGTTTAGATGGTAAGACAAAAAAACTCTTATTCTGAGGGTTTCAGACAATTTAACCAAATATACTCAAACATGTAGATAAAACTCAGTTTATGATTGTTTCGATGTTTTACAAAGTCAGTAGTATGTTCACTCCAGTTGGTCTGTGTTTTAAACTCATTTATCAATTTTCATGTAATGTCACATAAATAGGAGAAGCTGCCCGTCACCTCTGCACTTGAGTTCTTGAGCGCTGTCAACTGAATGGGTTGACTCACAGTGATCATTTTAGGAAATGTACTAGTAATAAGATAGGTATTTCTGATTTCAAGATAATTGCGTAAAATCTGAGTAATTATTGGTTACGAATAACTTGTGAGGCGTTGTTGATAAGGTCTCTAAATCCTATAATGTTCAAAATTCTCAGTAAAAAGGCATTTTGAATGTATTTTAATAATTGAATGTGAATTGTGTATATGATGTATTTTATTGGGATGTTAACTATAACCTCAACTTAATTTTATTCCGTACAAAAATCTAAATTCATTGAAGATGCGTTTCCCGAAAAATTTTCGAAAGTTTTCATTAACAAAGAAACTAATAACCATGTAAATTTTATGTTAATATTAGTGAAATAACATCAACATCCCAGTTTTCTTTGCTTCCTTCACATCTTACAATTGCAGTTAGAACGAAACTTTTCGCGACATCCCAGTGTTTGGTGTAACAATCCCAATAGAACCAGAAGATTCAGTTCAGTTTTTTATTTGTTTAATTAATGCACTTTTTGATAAAATGGTAGATGTTGGTTTAAAAAAGTTTTATGACAAATAGATATTTTGCAAGGAAAAAATCAAAACAAAAGCCCAAAAATTCATTCAACACTCTAGAATAGAACCTCACTGATAACACGAGTTAGTTAAAGGGCCCGAATATGAAGCCACTTATGGACAATAGCCAACTCCCAAAACAACTATTATTAGCGCAGTGCCCATCAAAAAATAAAACATCAGCGGTAGTTAACCACCAGGATAAAGGTAATTTCCTGTTGCAAAAATTCTGGCTTAGATATAAATCTTAATCATTATAAATATTCCATTATGAAAATCCTAAGCATACAAAAATAAGAAATGGAGATGGCAATAAAATGCGTCTTTCATTTACTAGTAAAATTCCATTTTTTCTTATTACACATGAAGAAATAATCCTTTCACATTAAAATAATATAATTTTAAGCAATTATTTAATATAAAATTTATTTATTAACTTTTTCTTTATAGTAAATGTCTACATTTTTACCAACAATTACACTGGTTGTTGATAAATTTTGGTTATTGAACGATATGTTAGGGTTAAGCCCCTGAGCTTTAATTTAAAAAAGTTAAATTTAGTAATTTAAAATTACTAAGTTAAGTATCCAAAATAAATAAAAAATATAAATGGTAATTTAATTATATATATAAATATAAATAAAAAATTTTACTATTTTTAGAAAGCAAGAATTTATTTTTATATATAAGTAAATACATTTTCTTGGTGAAGGGGCGGAGAAAGTAACAGACGAACACGGAAAATTTGATTACCGATCAATAAATTATACCCGAATCCAGAAAAAATTGGGATAGATCGAACATAACCAAATTATATCAACGAATAATTATATCAAATTATATCAACGAATAATAAAATTTGATCTGATCAACAGATCAAGTTTCAGAATTATGCAAGTGCGAATCTATTATAAATATTGATCGAAGTCTAAGAATTGAAAAAGAGTGGATTTTACAGTTAGAAAATTAAAGAAATATTAGTTGGAAATAAATAGTCGTCAAACGATTCGAAGAAGAAATTCTCATTAAAGAAAGTGCAAATAATCAGTGAAGTTGCGAACAGCAGAAAACGTGGATATTTCCAGAGAAGATTTTCTTTTTAATTAATTAAGTATGAGGTTTAATTAGTAACCTTGAATAAACTTTCTAATTAAAAAGGGTGGTTAGAGGAAATAGTTAAATATAACTCAGGTTTTTCAAACTAAATAATTTAACTTTACGAGTGGACCAAAACAGATAACCGTTTTGATTCCACCTGGGTAGCTCCAAAATTAGAAAGCTTGCTTGCCCATCTTTTACTTATAGCGATAGTTGAGCTATACAGGAGCCAACTATTTTTCTGGCAGACTGGTAATACAGTACGGATCATTAATATGCAGATCAAATATTTTCTTGTAACTTAATACATGTTCTATTTGTAAATTTCGAAAATAATAAATTAGTTTAAAAAGGATTTTGTGTTTATTTATTATTTCGGAACGATACCTTGTGTTGTTATTTAATTTAAATAATTAATATTTATATTAATCGTTTATATTTGGATCTTAACAGATTCACCACTCCAAATTTATTAGAATAAAAACTCCAAGCTGGGCTTTAGTAGCCAAGGATCATAATATTTTAATTTCATTACGAATTCGCATTGCTGTCATTGTCATACATTTTACTAATAAAATCTTAAAATGATTATAAAACTATCATAACAATTTTAAAATTTAATCTGGTGTCGGCCAGTTTGAATAACGTTTTCAATTTAGTGAACCCACCCAGGCCATATTGTGAGCAAAACCGCAAAGAATCGGAATCCATGGTGCGTCGACGTATGGAGGAAACATGGATTTGACCAGAAACGCACAAACAGTCCTTGAAGCAAATGAGGGACTTAAGAAAGCAGAAAATGTTGGACCAAATGCTGGTACCCCTGTGAAACAAGGACAAGAAGATTACCCAACTCAAATTAATGAATGTAGTACGATCCAGATCGGAACAAAACTGCGTTTCAAGGATATGGAACAATTCTTCCAAATTGCGAATTAGCTAATAATCGAAGTCAGCAAGAGAGTTGAAGTACCCGACACTGCAAGTCCGACGAGATAGCGTTAACATTTGGACCAAATGGAATAAAATTAGAAAAGTGAAGGTCAGACTTATGGAACTGACTAAACGATTCGGGCAATAGTTGTGCATATTTAATAAAATCAATTAGATTTTATCATGATATTTTCTCAAAGTTTTTTAAACGTAAAATATTTCCAATTTTATTAAAAACTAAGTAAAATATGAAGGAACTGAAATGATAAAACGAACGAGACACCTTGTATGATAGTTTTTGAACCAGATGGAACGTCAGGATATTAACGGTCAGGGGAATATGGCGCACATTTTACTGACGACCGCTCATTAGGATACATTTCTAACGTCATTTCGTTACAGTTGCCTAATGATGATTTTTCTTATGCGAGTACGTGATGCAAATCTTCTTGAAAAGGGTCACCTATTAAAATATTCTTTTCCATCACGTAACCAGCAAAAAAATTATATTCGCATTAAAAATGAAAATAGATACATGGAGCCAGAAGAGATTATTAAGAAGCTGCACTAACTAAGTTATGAAATAAAAATGGCAGTACTTTAATTAGAAACTTTGAGTGGTAAAGGCTTTTAAACAAGGGGGATGTGAGGAGTTTAAATATAACTTATTATCGTGTGTTTCCTGTATGATGAAATCCTCACTTATGCATTAATAATTTTGATAGAAACTCCTCAAACAAATTATTAATAATTGGTTTAAATATACTTGAATTATAAAAAATAAAACTTGAATTCAAAATCTTGGTTTTAAATGGATTCAATTAATACCGGAAGTTCTGTGCCTAACAAATAGCATATCAATAAAATTCATCGAACATAATTAGAATTGGGTAATTTATTAATTATTTAATAAATCATTTTTTTAAAATTATTTATTAAATGTAATTTTATTTTAATTTTATTTCATGATCAAAATTTAAACAAAACTCCATTAAACAACGACCAAACACTTACAATACAGAAAACTGTCAATTCATCATACAAATTCGAACAATATCAACAAATTCTATACAAGAATCGTCCATATTAGCAAAAGAAGAAACAACTGAGATTATAGATGAAATCTATATTCAGCAAAGTAGATTATCCTTACCCAAGTCACCAGCAAAAAAACGTGAAAGAACTAGCATAGTATAGGATTTCTTCAATGAAATTAATTTTAAATCCGCTGTCTGTAAGTTATATAACGAAAATATTTCAATAAGTGGCGCAACAAGCAACATTTTACAACACGTGAGATTATTTCACGAAAATAATGAAAACAGTTTAGATATTTCATTTCTAGGAGTTTTGGTCACGTTATACACATAGAGTAAAACCAGATATTTTTCATGTGATCACAATTGCCTCATAACGACGCCAATGACAACTTGATATGTTGGTGGATCAACAATTGACAGAAAAATATAATTCTTCAATTCCATCAAAGAAAAACAATGTAATCCAAAATCTTTTAGAAAAATCTACATAATTCAAACATTTTATAAATCATCTTTTAACCCGAAAAAACCAAATTTTCGTTAATTAAGTTCTGAAATTCAAATAATCTAAATTGTGTAAACAAACGTGAATACCAACATAAAATAAAATGAATAACAAGAATTCAAAATTTAACACGAACATTGTGAGATGACGCGTTCTTAAGATAAAATCTTTATTATCAAATTTAAAATATTCATTGAAATTAATAAAAAATTTGTAAAATAAAAATTTTAAATAGAAAATGTTGAAAAATTAAAAAAAACAAAAGACAATATTTATTTAAATAACGTGGAAGTAAGGCCATATATACCGGTAAATAAAAAAAAATTACCGGTAATTTCGGTAAATTATTTTAAATATTTCATTCCAAATTAAATAAAAAATTTCTTATTTTTTACAAATAAAAACTTTATAAATTATTTTCAAATTAAAACACATTGTTAACGAATTATCAATTTTCAATCATAAATAATAGGTTGGTTTTAAATTGTTTTTGCTTTGCTATAGTAGCATTTATATTACTTTCAATTATTTTTTTAGTTATTGTTGATGTAGTGTAGTAAGTAGTTATTATGTTTTATTTATAAAAAAACCCATTTAAAGCCATGAATACTGAATAAACAAAGAAGAAGGTATGGGGCTACTATAAACGAAATGGAAATGATATGGCCAAATGCAATAAGATATTGAACACGGCTGGAGGTTAAACTAGTGGTTTACATGCCCACCTGAAAAGCCACCATCAAATAAATCTTTTAAAACGGTTCGAACCAGTTTCTTCCACTTCTTTTACATCTGTTGAGTCATTTCATCAAAGAGAGAAATTTTCAAGCGTGAGTTAGTCTTATAATACCTTATCACACTATTATTATAAGACGATAATTATGATTTATAAAAATTACATGAACCTTCATTGATAAAAACTATTGTGTCGCTTATCAAGAAAGTCACTGGTCAAATGATTAATCTGATGTAGAGGAAATCGTTGAAGTAACTCCGTTAACAACACATAAATAACCAATACCGCAATTTTAATGAAACTAGTAAAAAAAAGCGCACTACTTGAAGAGGAACAAAAGCGTGAAAAGTATTTAAAGATAATGTTCAACCGTCTTTTGACAGTAAAGCCGACGTGTTTGGAAGCATAAAAAGCTTTTTCTGCCACGGGTTCAAGAGCACAAAAATTAGGACCAGCCTTAGTGACAATACAATTGACACAATTTGCATATTACGAGCATTTTTTGAGTTTTTGTGCTCGCGGTGCGCATTGATTTCATTGGTTGCGTATTTATTCGTGTAGAGCAGTTAATAATTATTTTTTAAGTTAATTATATGTTTTAGTACCTAATCAAAAAAAGATTTGCGAGCTCAAGTTTATACACTCGGAAATCAGGTGAACAATTTATCTGAACATAATGCTCTATTACAAGGAACAATAATGAATAAGTCAGAAGGACAAGTTAAATGAATTATATGTTTTAGTAGCAAATCGAAATAGAGATTTCCGAGCTCAAGTTTATACACTCGGAAACCAGGTGAACAATTATATGAATACAATGCTCTTTTACAAGAAACAATAATAAATTATCTGGAATCAGCAGACGAATCGGATTACTCTGGATTCATTCAAATATTTCATTTACGACAAATATATATTTCCAGGTTACAGTATGCATTAGAAATCGTGCAAAGTCTGAAGAACAAGTTAAATGAATTGTATGTTTTAGGAACAAATCGAAATAGGGATTTCTGAGCTCAAGTTTATACACTCGGAAACCAGGTGAAAAATTTATCCGAATACAATGCTCTATTACGAGAAACAATAATAAATAATCTGGAATCAGCAGACGAATCACTATATTAAGAGAAGTGAAAGGACTAAAACGGAATTCTATATATGTAAAGAAAGAAGTGCGAAAAAAATCATTAATAATTAGTTTTAAATCAGAATATTTAAACAAATATTCTGTTAAATTTTATTTTAAAAATATAAAAAAAGTCATTAAAAAATTCTAATTAATTAGTTTTAAATCAGAATATTTAAACAATATTCTGTTAAATTTTATTTTAAAAATATAAAAAAAGTCAAAAAAGCATTCTAACTAGTTAAAATTAAATATTTTATCAAATTTTAATAAAATTTCGTTTAAATTTAAAAAGTATTTTTTCGTAAGATTTCTAATTTCATTGCTCGAATTAAGATCCAATGAAATTATAATTATTATCATTGTTTTTATTAATTAAATTGAAATTTTTAATTTTAATTATAAATAAAAATTATATTATAAAGTTATTGAAGAGTTTTTTATTTGTGTGTTTTTATTAAAAATAAATTCTAATTTATTGGAAAATGGTTCGTCAATTTTGTTTTTTGATTAAAAAAAATCACATATTATGTTTTTTTAATATGAATATTCGCAAAGGGTGAGAAAAAAACTCGTTCAGAGCATATCGAGAACAAATTTAATGGGCGAACAAATACGCCCAGAGCAGTGAAATGGTTAATGAATTACATTTATATTTTATATTATTAAACTTTTGATTATTTTATTATTATAACAATATATTTCTCTTTAAAAAACTTTATGCATTTAATTTATTGGTCACTGAAATAATCCAATAAATTTACCGGTAAACAACCGGTTTCCAAATAAAACATTTACCGTTTAACGATAAAAGCAAATTTCGGTAAGTATCAAAAATGATAGAAAACACCAAATAAACATTTGTTAGATGACGAAGGATGACCATTGGATGCATTAGTCCTCTTGAGATATTATAGAACCGGGCCGAGTAGATAAAATAAATACATCGTAAAACTAGATATCACTTAAATTATCATAAAATTTCATTAAAAGCTCTAATTGATTTACATAGCCTAAAATTATTTTATTTTTGTCGAATACAAATTTTCAGTGAAGAAGTAATATTGGTGAGAGAGTACATTAAGTGACTAAAATCGGTGAAATTACTGAAAAAAGTGGGATAGTTAAAGATATCTACTAAATAGATGAAATATCAATTGCTATATTAAACACTTACAAAGGTAATATACTTTGAATGGAGAAAATATACATCGAAGAGGAATGAGTCATGGTCTTTGTTTAAGTGCCCTTGAAAAATTTTGATGAATCATCCAACGACCTTGAACGAGTCATGGTCTTTGTTTAAATGACCTTGAAAAAATGTGATGAGTCATCCAATGACCTTGAACGAGTCATGGTCTTTGTTTAAATTACCTTGAAAAAATGTGATGAGTCATCCAATGGCCTTGAATTTTTTTGATGAGTCATGGTCTTTGTTCCAATGACCTTAAATGAGTCATTGTTCTAAAAATTTGTACTTGTTGCCGGGGGTGGAGGGTATGTGAGCTAGATGGCCTCTGAGTTAGAGGGCCGGTATCCCAACTACTTGTGAAATATAGAGTTTATTTATTTATTTTTTATAGTTATAAGGATTATAAGTTTAAAGTATTAAAACGTTCCATTCTCCTGCTGGTTACGCCAGTCTGCAGGCATAAGGAATGGTTCTCCTTATGAGTCTCAAATCCCGAAGTTCGAGAATTGAGACTCTCCAGAACTAATAATAATATTAAAATAATAATCTCAATAATAATACTGGGAATATCACCAATATACTAATAGTGATAATAAATATACAATTTTGCCTGATATTTAAAATCTTTGCCTTACATAATTTTGTGTCATTGATTTTTTTGTATGGGACGACATAAATCAAGAAAACGAGATTTATTAAATTAATATTTTATAAATAAATAATATAAATAACATTAATTTTTATTTCATTTCAAGTTTTAGATCAACATTTATAATGAATAACAGCTTTCTTCTTTCTGTATGTAAGCTGATTTATTGTGATAGTTTCTCCACTGTCAACCTCCAATGAATCCAATGAAGCTTTCCTTTTTCTGTTCCTTCGTGAGATACTTGACCCATGCTCGAATAAAATATTGGTTTGATTCGATGAATCGGTTCATTGCTTATTAGACCCAGACTCTCCTCAATTATTTCAAATCTCTCTTCTGTTGCTCATTTCGATTGAACAGTTTGAATTTCACCATCGGATTCCATATCCTCTGCTGCTGTGAGGTCGATTTCTTCCGTAATTCCGGTCATTGATGTTGAAGCGGTGTTATGAAGCTTCCGATATTCTTCCAACGAGTATTTCCTTGACGGTTGCTTTTTTGGCATTTCGATATCGTCGATCCACAGTTTCTCAATTTGCAAATATACTCTTCTTATGTTCTTTACATCCTCAAGGGCTGAGTGTATGCCCACCTGCATTTGATCTCCAAATATATCCTGGACAACAGTTTTCAGTTTGAAAAATTCTCCTCTTCTGGACATTCCAACGTTTTCCAATGCTTGCGCTGTAGCCAAATCTTGAATGCCATGCAACTGGTCTATCCAAAGTTTTAAATATTGTATTTCCGCATGAAGGTCGTGGCCAATTAATATTTTCCCAACGACCAAATTTTGAGCTTCCTTCATAATTGCATACTGGTCGTATTGATTCCTATTTCAACTTCCATTACTCCATGAATTTGCGAATTAAAATGCCACAATTTTCTTCTTGGAGTTAGGTACACATCCTTGATTGTCTTGCCATAATAATTCATTATCGATATAGATAGCGGTACCATCTGTTTGGTTTCTGATGTCCCAGATTCCGCCTCGATAAACAAGATCTTGCTTCTTCAAAATGTCTTTCGTACAATTAGATATAATATATTTAATAAACACACCGTAAAATTGCTATTTTGTTTTGAATAAGTTTGAATTACTGTTATATAATGTGTTTATTGTGACTGCAATATAATTAATAAATAAGCCTTATAATAATAATAATAATGCTAATAATAAATAATAATAATAATAATAATAATAATAATAATAATAATAATAATAATAATAACAATAATAATAATAATTATGTTAACCAGAGGCTAATTTTCTAATAATAAATAATTTATAATAATAATATAATATTAGCCAAACTAATTATTTTTTTAAAAAAAATATTTTTTTAATGAATTTCAAGTTTGTCTAATAATTAATCAGGGAAAAAAATAAAAATCACTAAATACAATCAAAAAAAATTATAAAAAAAATTATTTTAATAAAATATGTAAAATATGAGTTGATTTTATTATATTTTTTGATAGATATAAGAATTATAAATAATTATTTTAATGAAATATGTAAAATATGAGTTGATTTTATTTATTTTTATAGATATAAGAATTATATAATATTAAAATGTTCCACTTCTCCTGCTGGTTACGCCAGGCTGCGGGCATGAGGAATGGTTCTCCATGTGCGTCTCAAATCCCGAAGTTCGAGATCTGAGACTCTCAAGAACTGATAATAATATTAAAATAATAACTCTAGATTTTTGTTGATGAAGAAATAACAATAGAGGATTTAAATAAAAGTTTAAATTAACTTTTTACAGCATTTGTAATTTACCTGGAGCAATCGAAACATGAAAACCTTCTAATGTTAACCATTTGGCAGTCGTGGAGGCAGTGGGCAAACATTTGAAGGTGCACTGCCACATATGTCAAAGAAAATTTCGAATGAGAGGCCAATGAGGCATATAACAAGTAAAATTTTAAATAATTATTATTCTTAATTTATTTATTATTTTAGTCATGTACCCAGGGGCATTGCCACCTGGTCCTCAAGTTAATCCTGGCCACTCTGGCCCTCCTGAGAACATATGGCAGCCAATAATGCACAACAAACTTTAACGCCCAATCTCACAAAACACAGAAAGTGGAAGAATGCCACCAAGTAGAGCGAGAGAAAAGAAAAGTCAATATTTAAAATATTAAGAGTTGCGTTCAAATGAAATAAAAATAAAGCCCAAAAATGTAATTGTTCACCCAGAAGCAGGAAATTTGTAAAAATACAACAGTTAAATTCATACTATACACATTAAATAAATAATTTGTTAGAAAAAATTCGAAATTGAAGTAAAAAATAAATAACCTTTTTACAGCATTTGTAATTTACCTGGAGATATCGAAACAAGAAAACCTTCAAATGTGGAGTTGAAAAAAACGAAAATTAACTTAAATTAAAAATAACGCCTTTAAAGAATTTCAAAGGGGAGAAAATCCGAATATTCAACGTTATGAAGATGACGAAGATTTTTCATGAAATTCAATCAAATTAATAATTTCACGGTTTTTATATATTTCAAAAATATCCATCGAAACTCTAGATTTTTGTGGATGAAGAAATAACAAAAAAGGACTCAGTTAAAAGATAAAATTAATTATCTTTTTACAGCATTTCTAAATTACCAATTTCAAATGTGGAGTTGTAAAAAAGGAAATTAGCTTAAATAAAATAATTTTTTATAGAATGTCAAAAGAGGAAAAATCGGAATATTCAACGCCATGAAGATGACGAAGATTTTTCATGAAATTCAATCAAATTAATAATTTCACGGTTTTTATATATTTCAAAAATATCCATCGAAACTCTAGATTTTTGTGGATGAAGAAATAACAAAAAAGGACTCAGTTAAAAGATAAAATTAATTATCTTTTTACAGCATTTCTAAATTACCAATTTCAAATGTGGAGTTGTAAAAAAGGAAATTAGCTTAAATAAAATAATTTTTTATAGAATGTCAAAAGAGGAAAAATCGGAATATTCAACGCCATGAAGATGACGAAGATTTTTCATGAAATTCAATCAAATTAATAATTTCACGGTTTTTATATATTTCAAAAATATCCATCGAAACTCTAGATTTTTGTGGATGAAGAAATAACAAAAAAGGACTCAGTTAAAAGATAAAATTAATTATCTTTTTACAGCATTTCTAAATTACCAATTTCAAATGTGGAGTTGTAAAAAAGGAAATTAGCTTAAATAAAATAATTTTTTATAGAATGTCAAAAGAGGAAAAATCGGAATATTCAACGCCATGAAGATGACGAAGATTTTTCATGAAATTCAATCAAATTAATAATTTCACGGTTTTTATATATTTCAAAAATATCCATCGAAACTCTAGATTTTTGTGGCTGAAGAAATAACAAAAAAGGACTTAGTTAAAAGATAAAATTAATTAACTTTTTACCGCATTTGTAATTTACCTGGAGCAACCGAAACATGAAAACCTTCAAAATTGAAGTTGAAAAAAATCGAAAATTTAAAAAGACGCTTTTATAGATTTTTTTATAGGTTTTTTGATCAGGTCAATTTTTTGATGACAGTGTGAATTTGGTTTAAAGACATTTTGGGTTTTTATGAACTTTGAATTTACTTTATTATATGTTGTTCTCGTGGTTATTTTTGAATGATTTGGGAATTAGACAGAATGAATAATTAATTATATGGTTATTAAATTTTAAATTATATTTAATTATATTAAATATTATTTCAACAGCAAAAACAATAATTATTTAAATAATTATAATATGAATGTATAAATTGAATATCATTTAGAGCAGTGTATATCAACAGCAGACCAAAGCAAACCTTAATTATGACTAAAATATAACTTCATAATGAACTCTAGACAATTGGATAACAAATTTACGATATTCAATATTAAATAATTATTGTAACACTCATTATTCATTTAATTATTATTTGATTTTTATTATTTAGATATCTTCAGCAATTATATAATATTAAAAATTAATAAATATAAATTAAATCGATATTGATATTGATATACCAAAAACGATATGTGATATACAAGCATTATCTATTTGAATTAAGCCACATTTTCTCGGGTATATAGAGTAACTCAATATCAGTCAATAAAGAGATCAGTTATCTCTGTCTACTCTCATACTACCACAGAGTAATGAGATAGGTGATATTTTACAGCAACATATAGGATGACAACTGAAGTACGTGAATAATTACATTTTTAAAGATAATCATTGTAACCGAGACTCAGTCTGTTTATGCAAAATCATAGATAGGGCTTACAATCCCGGGATCCAGGAGTGTTTCAAAATCCCTGGATTCTCGCCCGTATGTATTACACACTGTGTAAAATGTACTTTTCTGTCTATAATTTGAAATTTTTGTGAAATTCTAAGTATTTATAACTTTACTTAGCCAAGTATTTTATATCGATGTAATTGTGTGCATGAGTTAGTAAAGATGGGCATTGTGTACCAAAGACATGAAAACAAATTTTGCATGAATTAAAATAAAATTGTTTTAATTTTAGTTTATTAATTATCCTGCACACAGTTTAAAACTGAACAAAACGAAATGAACAGATAAAACAACAGATTTTTTGTAGCACTATCAATATTCTGGGAAAATTATTTGAATTTATGAAAAAATTCTTAGAAACTTCGATCGCTGTCAATGTGAACTAACTGAAATGGACCAATCATCAAAAAGATACGAAAAGTGATCATAATGTTTAGACGATCACCTACCAGAAACGACATCTTGCTCATATATATAAATGCTGAGTTTGGAAAACAAATATCCCTAATAATGGACTGCAAGACAAGTTGGAAAAGCCTTCTATCAATGCTTGAAAGATTTTACCAAGTAAAAAACTGCATACTAAAAGCAATAATTGATATTGAGATAGTCTAAGATAATTCTAAACTTTTATCACGTGATGAACTAACGACATTATCAGAGATTATTACATCTCTAGTTCCAATAAAAGCAACTGTGGAATCACTTCGGGATGCTGAATTGTTCACAGGAATGGTCGAAACAACATTTAAGTTAAGTGAGAAATAATTACAGTGCCTTTTTCATTTAAATGTCTAAAACTTTTGGCAGAGTTGCTGGAAAGGCTAAATGCTTCAGATCCGGCAATGGTACGAGCATCACTTGCTTCTGATACACCGCATTGAGTATTGAAGTCGAGAGTTCCGATTGCTGGTAATAAACCAATATCACCATAATTTGACCATTGAGCTACAGAGGCTTGATTTTGGTTCCCCCTTAGTTGTTCGTTTGACAAATGATATCCAATAGCATTAGTTTCGAATTATGTATAATCTCCTTCACAATAAACAGAAACAGATCCTTTTGGAAATAACAACTCTTCTGGGATCAGATTTTTGGATAATTCTATTTCTTTAAAAGAACATCTGGCAATTGTTTGAATACGCTGAGTTGTATCGTGATAATCGACATATTCCAGACATTGTCTGACTGTATGAAAGGCATTTAGATCCAAGGCTCCCACATTGACTTGAACTGGATTATTTATATGAATCAAAACACCGAAAAGCCATGTGGCAGTTGTCATGACGGTTTGTCTTAGTCTTCGAAAGGTGAATTTAAATTGACCACTTGTATTTCAAAACTCATATCAGCTT
This sequence comes from Schmidtea mediterranea, assembly GCA_022537955.1. Taxonomy (NCBI): domain Eukaryota; kingdom Metazoa; phylum Platyhelminthes; order Tricladida; family Dugesiidae; genus Schmidtea; species Schmidtea mediterranea. Next base: position 320,848,757 of record CM039679.1, on the reverse strand, counting down.
CATCAAGAACCAAATAACTGACATATTCCAAATTCAATACTCCTTTGCTCATTGTGAATCAAATTCCAAAACACTAATTCCGAACAGCAATATATCGTTAACTAAATTCAGTTCCAGAAAAATTCGACAGTTGTTTTCAAATAACCACGAAATCCCACAGTTAAACTATTTGAAAAACTAAATCACAATATGCACCTCTATTCCCAATTTACACGGTACTTTTTTTACACGTTTTCGCTATTACACGGTTTCGAAAATTATAATCAATTTCAATGAGAACTCAATCAATGTTTTTTGCGAAATGTTAAGAAATCTATAAAGATTTGACCAAAACTAGCACTCAACTGTTAATTACAGATTATGTGACAAAGATCACACCGGAAGAAGTTCCTACACAGTCTATAAATGATTCAGAAATATATATTTCAAGCGAAGAAAGTGAAATTATTCCATTTCGAAAGAGAAGGCAGAACATTGAGGATTCTGATGATTAAAATTCAGTATTACTTTGCTATGTTTTATAAAATGAATTATACCTTTTTATTTTATGTTTAAATTAATATAAATTTGTTTTTGTTTTGTTATTAACTTTGCATTTTACAGTAAATTATTATTAAAATAATCTATATAGTTTAAATTTATAGATTAAACTATATAGATTTTATTGATAAGGATAAATTACCTCAGGCCCCCATCTTGCCTTTTGGGTAATGAAACATAATGATGTTTTGCAGACGCCGCATTTCACTCCGTAACAGCCACCAACTCGCTCACAAAACGTTCCACATCTGACGCAATACATGGCACAATTATTCTGTAATTTGCCCTGAAATCCATTCACAGCAACAATAACTCCATTCAAACAAATCAAAATATTTATCATTTATTATTATTATTATTATTATTATTATTATTATTATTATTATTATTATTATTATTATTATTATTATTATTATTATTATTAATATCTGTATTGAATAATAATAATAATAATAATAATAATAATAATAATAATAATAATAATAATAATAATTAATAATAATAATAAAAAATACATTAATAAAAATAATAAATAGTAATAATAATTATAACAATGAATAATTAAAATAAATAATTATATTAATAATAAATAATAATAATAATAATTAATAATAATAATAGTAAAACTAAATAATAATAATAATATTATTATTTATTAATATTGTTATTTATTATTAATATTATTATTATTATTATTATTATTATTATTATTATTATTATCTGTATTGAATAATAATAATAATAATAAAAATAATATTAATAAATAATAATAATAATTATAATAATATTAAAAAATAATTATAATAATAATTAATAAAAAATAATAATAATAATTAATAATAATAATAAATAATAATAATAATAAATAATAATAAAAATTAATTATAATAATAGTAAAACTAAATAATAATAATAATAATATTATAATTTATTAATATTATTATTTATTATTAATATTATTAATATTATTATTATTATTATTATCTGTATTGAATAATAATAATAAAAATAATATTAATAAATAATAATTATAATAATATTAAATAATAATAATAATAAATAATAATAATAACAATAATAATAATAAATAATAATAATAATGAAATTTTTTTGTTTTTCTTTATAAATGATATAATAATAATTACCTTGAAGTCAGACATACCTATTTTTTACTATACATTTAGACTGAACATTTTAAACATTAATTATAGGATTTATAGATTGAGAACAATTTATTCGCTATGTATTTTATAAACACTTTCTATGTAGATAAATACACAGTATCAGTAGAGTAAAACATTTCTATGTTAATTAATTAATTAATTCTATATATTTAATACATTCGCTAAGTAATTAATTAAAAACTATGTAAAATAAATAAATGCCAAGTCAAGAAAACAAGTTATAAGTAAAATAAAAAAACGATATGTCAATTAATAAAATCCATCAATAAATCTTATATTTTTCTAAAATTTTCTATAATAAAATAAATAAATAATTAATGAATTCTATTTTTTTACTTATATAATTAATATAATACTTAGCATTTTATAAATATTTACTCAGAAAAAAATACATAAAGGCACTAATAAAATACATAGCGTTTAGTAAAAAATACATAGCGAATAAATAGGAGCCTTATAGATTTTATCAGCAAAGCTTCCCAAGTTATTCTTTCCCAATGATTAGTCAGACTTTTTGCAACTTGCGGGTATGGATTCATACTGAGGCACCACTTTCCGATATTCTGATAACTTTTTCAGGAGTGAAATGTATAGAAAACATTTAAAATTGGGTATGATAACCCTTCCAAAAAATAACTCAAAAATTAACTTTGGTTTCGCAAGTGGAGTTAACCTAGAAATTCTCTGAACGTATATAACTGAAGTATATAAAAAAATTTAGCTGACAATTCCACAGAAGTCAATCAACTATCGGCATTAAAATCACAAACCTTATATATACCTATACTATAGTAGTAGGATATGAGGCCGCCAGATACAAACCCCCTAGGCTTACTTAATATTATGCAATATCTGATGTCTGTCCATGCTGTTTCTACCTGGAGATTGACCTCTATCCACACTGTTACTACATGGAGATTGACCTTTCTACACTGTTACTATATGACCGCATGATTATGTCACGCGCGCGCTGGTCAGTCACTACCCGGAGACACACTTATGACATCACACACACTTGATTACCTGGTAAAAGTCAGAAAATAGTCGACAGATGGTGAAAAATTAGCCGACTGCAAATCCAAAAAAATAACCGACATCCAACAAATACCAAATAAGAATCCCAAAAAAAATCGTCGACAATTTAATTCAAATAATTTTATAACACATCTACCTACTACAGTAATAATATCTCCCAGTTAACTAACACCCTTTTAAAAAAATTGTATTATATTTGGCCCCCAATGTTTCGACTATTTTTTTAGGTTTTAATATTGTCGACAATTTTTTTGTACTACAGTTTCTACGATTTTTTCGGGTTTCAGCATTGGCGACCATTTTAAACAATTAAAGCTTTTTTCCTTTGCCTACTATTTTTTCGGCTTCCATATTCGACTATTCTAACCCTCGCCGATCACCTAATATTATCCACCCTTATTATGTCACGCAGTTGTGGACAAACACACCTTGATTGCGTAATGTTCTGGAACAATGCACACACTCACATTCTAGATTATTCACCGATCCGCACACATCATCGCCTAAGTCGTAACTCACTAGTACTATTCACATTATTATTATACTGCTTATTTTTTATAAACGTAAGAGTTTCTTTGATCTCATTGATAACCTAATTCACACTTATTATGTCACTCAATCACCCACCATCGCCCAACAAGCCTCCAACTCGTATTCGACTAAGCAAAATCACTCACTAGTACTATTCATATTATTATTATTCTGCTATAAGAGTTTCGTTTACCTCATTGATTCATATTACTTGCATGTGATATATTGAAAAATTATAATTACATGAGATTTTCAATTGCTAATTATAATATTACATAAAAAATTATAAACTAATCATTAAACATAATAAATTAACATCAAACTCGTCTTAAAATAAATATTCAATCCTAAATTATTTAGCTTACTGACTGATTTGTTAGTAGTAAATAAGTCACTCAAAAAACTTTAATTTGAACACAGGATTTACAAAATTCTAAATTTTATGAAATTAATTCACTCAGTTTAAAATTTCAACTTAAATAAATGTAAAAAACTAAATTATAGAAAATATACTTTACCAATTTCTATAAAATTTGAAATTTACAGCAAATAAAATTGCTAATTATATTATTACATAAAAAATTATTAAATAATCATTAAACAAATTTTAAAAAATTAAATAATAATAAAATATATAAAAACAAAAAGATAAAAATAAGAGTTATAAAAAATATTTTATTAATTATTAAACTAAAAATAATAACAATATAATTACAAAAAATTAAAGTAATAAAGAATAAATAAAATAAAAATATTTTATTAATTATTAAACTAAAAATAATTACAATATTAAAAAAAAATAATATTTTATAAATTATTAAATTAAAAATTTTACAAATTAAAAATAATTACAATAAAATAATTACAAAAAAAATAATATTTTATAAATTATTAAATTAAAAATTTTACAAATTAAAAATAAATACAATATTAAAAATAATAAATATAAATAATATTTTATTAATTATTAAACTAAAAATAATTACAATATTAAAAAAAATAATATTTTATAAATTATTAAATTAAAAATTTTACAAATTAAAAATAAATACAATATTAAAAATAATAAATATAAATAATATTTTATTAATTATTAAACTAAAAATAATTACAATATTAAAAAAAATAATATTTTATAAATTATTAAATTAAAAATTTTACAAATTAAAAATAATTACAATATTAAAAATAATAAATAATATTTTATTATTTATTAAATTAAAAATTTTATAAATAAAAATTATTACAATATTAAAAAAAATAATAAATATAAAAACAAAAAGATAAAAATAAGAATTATAAAAAATAATATTTTATTAATTATTAAATTAAAAATAATTAAAATATTAAAAAAAATTAAAAAATAATAAAATATATGAAAATATATAATTTATTAAATTAAAAATTTTATAAATAAAAATTATTACAATATTAAAAAAATAAAAAGATAAAAATAAGAGTAATAAAGAATAAATAAAATATTTTATTAATTATTAAACTAAAAATAATTACAATATTAAAAATAATAAATATAAAAACAAAAAGATAAAAATAAGAATTATAAAAAATAATATTTTATTAATTATTAAATTAAAAAAAATTTTAAAATAATGAAATATAAAACAAAAGATAAAAATAAGAGTTATAAAGAATAAATAATTAATTATTAAATTAAAAATTATTACAATATTAAAAAAATAATAACATAATAACATTAGCTAAATGTATAACATAAACTAAAAGAAATTAATTAAATAAAATTAATAAAAATTAATAAAATAAATTAATTATTAAATATAATAACATTAGCTAAATGTATAACATAAACTAAAAGAAATTAATTATAAAGAAATAAAAACGATTGAATTAAATATAGATGAACAAATAAAAATTAATGAAAAATAATTATTGTTTTAATAAAAATTAAAAATAAGAAAATAAGCAAAAATAAATAATTGGAAATGAAAAATTAATTTTATATTAGAAAAAAATTGATTAATTAAAAATAGAAAAATTTTCTTTTGCTCAACTTTCAGTAGAAAATCAGACAAAATGGCGCCATCTTATTGACGAAAAAAACGCCAAATTTTACAATAATTCTTGATAAAAATTTCTTTCAAAACTTTAATTTTCAAAAAGCAAAGAATTTCCATCAACATTCAATTCAGCTTGAATAGAAACTTTTCGTTTTACTGTTATAAAAATAATAATTTTTACATATCTTTCGGCTCTTTCCTTTACTCTGTCTTGATTATTTTGTCGCCATATTTTGCAGCTTTCATCTTTTCCGTGAATAGCTTCACATCTTACGCAATTAATCTGATGGCATTCCGGGCAATTAAATTTATTCAATCGATCTGACTCAAAATAACGAATTTCACCCTTGCAATTTATTTTATAGCATTTATATAGAAATTTGTCAACCAAATCATCTATAAAGCTTTTATGCCTCAAATATTTCTTGCGATTTCCTTTATTGAGATACTGAAATTGTTGTTAATTAATCATTTCCATCCTCATTTCAAACCTTAATACACTCTTTATCTGCCAAAAACCTATGGCAACCAAAACATTCAACTGGATATGATGAATTACATTCGAATATGCAGTTGAAACAATCCCTGTAAAAGGATAATTGCAAAATCATTTACAAACCTCTTACACGCAACATTTATGGCCACAATGAGTTCTAAACTTAGCAGGAGAATTATAACAAATTTCGCAATCCATTATGAATTATGCTACAAATAATTTTTATCAATTTAATAATTGTAAAAAATTCTAAGAATAAGATAAAATTTTATTTAAAACTAAAATATTTAAGATATTAAAACAAGACTGAATTATGAAAGAATGAGCAAAATACTTTTATAAAATAAATTAAAATAATTATTAAATTAAAATTCATTAATAATTAAATCTAATTAAAATTTACAAAATTTTCTGATTTTACTGAATTTAGAAAACTTAACAATTCTAACTGGAATAAAGAAGAATATTTTGTTGATTTAGTTTGAATTGGTCATTTTGTTTGGTAATAGATGAGACTTTTCATAACCGCAGATCTTAGTAGCTGAAATGACTTCCAAATTGGAAGCTCTAAATTTTTTAAGGGTGTTTACTGAAAAATAAATCTACTCAATAATAACAACTTATTCTTTTTTAACTGTTCTTTTAATGGGTATCTAATTGATAATATATATATATATATATATATATATATATATATATATATTGTGGGGTTAGTGGTGAGCTCTAACTACAGAACTGCTAACGCCATGCCTCATGGTAGGTCCAACGCGCATTCGATAGCAGAGCTACGCGCGATTTTCTACCTCAGTCTCTTCAGTATGTACTCGATACTTTCAAGAATTAATTATTGCACGAACCCCACTCGCATATTTCAATTTAACAGATTTATTTCCCAAATCAATCATTTAACTTATGAAGTAATGAGAAGAATAATTTATTTATTATCACGTCAATACGGTAAATTGTTAAGTCAGCCAAGCTTCAATTTCAGTCTCCGATTTGTTGCGCTCGGCGTTTCGCTCGTTCCGTCTTTCCTGGGCGTCGCTGGGAACGCTTAGTTTCTGCTGGTTTGGTAGTGCTTATTGCCTCTCTGTACGCTAGTTTGGCTGGCGCGAACACCAGTGGGTATATCACTGCATTGCTCTCTTGGCAAGCCGACAGTGCAACTTCCAAACTGTGTATTTGCGTTTTCTGGATTTGTCCTAGTTGTTTTTCCTCCGCCCATCCGCGCTGTGCGGCGGTCAATCGCTGGTAAATTTCTTTTACTTTTGTGGGTTCCACCCATGATGTACGAATCTACTTGATCTAGCGGGTCATTTGGAGCAGTTGACGGTGGAGCTCCGCGTTCTTCTTTCGTGATTTTATTAACTCTTTGCTTAGAGTCCTGAGGGAATCCGTCTCTACGATTAAATTACTCGTCAACAACTTCACAGCTTTGATAATGAAAATCTCATTATTTACTACTAAGTCGGTATATTATTATTATCTAGGGTTAGGTTACTCAAAAATCTACTGGATCTCTACTTAAATGTACTATATAAACTCTCATAATTCATCATTATTACGTCAGTTTTCGAGAATTCATAATTATATATAATTGATGATTAAAGAACTAAGAGGTTCTAATTAAAATTTATTTTATACTACAAGTTTCTTATCTTCTCGTCTGGTTTCTGCGATATGAGCCCGAGTCGAATCTTGACTGATCCTGAGCATATGAATATTCTTGCAGTCTCGTGGGACTTCATCGAGGTCCTGCATGTTTCTTGGTAGCAACTTTCTGGGTATTACTACGTTCATGGGCGTTGTAGATTCTGCGAGAGCGGGATCATACAATTCATATGAAACTCCGTACATTGGAGCGTAGCTATCGGTGCTGGGGATTTTGATTGAATGAAATTATACTTCTATATTCATCTTCCTTTCTCTTTATTTGCTCCTCTCTTCTGGCTTCGCCTCGTCGGTGGAAGTTGTTACCATCGTTTGTCTCCGGAGTCATGGTTATAGTGTTCTTTGATATATACATTTCTTGTGTTAAATTTCAGTCGTGATAAACTGATTTATTTCTCTCTTGATCGGTTATACATATCTACCTATGCCGGACTGGCATTTAGCCGGTATCGATCAATAAATTTTCTGTCCCTTATGTGATTTGACATTTTAAATTTCTCATCGTATTGAAATTGCAATTTAAAATCTGTTATCACTGAAATTTTAATTTAAAATCTGTTATTTTGTGCACCACTCCTTCTGCACTGCCACTCATTTATTGTTGGCGTGCTATGACTTCATTCAATATTTAGTCACGTGATTGATGATTTTGTTACATTTTATTTATTGATACTGAAAATTTTATTCACTTGCTAACTTTCATCTTTCCGGTTGCAGTTCCATCTGTTGTGAATACTAGTAAGTATATTCTTCGTACTCTCAGTCACTGATATTCCACTAGGTCCTAAGTCCATTGGATTTCGTGGTTCCTCCATTCCCAATCGAACTACTAAGATTTCAATGCACTCGATCTTCTCGGATGACAACTGTTGTTACTTCCAGGTGATACGCAGCAGGTTCATGCCCTCCTACAGATTTATGGAAAAGAAGAAACCTGTTAATTGAGATTAAATGTATTGTGTTTAGTTGGTCAGTATCTTATTTAAGTGGTATTATGCGAAAACTCTGTTCTCTATTATTAATTCAATCACAAATAAAAAACAACGATTTGTATTTATGTATGACTCCAAGGAAATTAAGGTCAAGGGTTTTGTTCTATTATCCTGTCTAATAATGGGTAGCTGATTTTACGAAATCTCATCCATTCTGGTACTGTTGACATTGTACGATTTTATTTTAATTTTGCATTATTTTCATTATTATTACCGTAATTTTATTACAGTTAAGGTTTCGTATTATTACTTTTATTTCGCCTTCTATTTTAGATTAATTATACTTTTGAATGTTATTCGGATAGGCTTTTCCTGATAACATTTTATAGATTACTATTATACTATTTTAATAATTCCATTCATTTAACTTATCTCTCTGTTCAGACTCGCATCTTAATAATATGCACGCTGAAATTTTGGGTTATTTAATTAATTTCGCCACTTTTTGAGATCGTTATTTAAACAATACATTTACTTAATTTTTCCTTACTTTTACTTGGGGTTTTAGTGATTAACTTTACTTTAACTTTATCGTCGTTGGATATTCATACCTTACTATAGGCTGATAACTCGGGTTGTTATGTCAGATTATCCATTTTATGTCAACATTATCGTTATTAAGGCTTTTAACTCGGATTATTATTTTGGTTATTCATTTTTGATTGTTCATTTTTATTATTCATTTTGATTATTGATTTTGATTATTTATTTTGATGATTGAGTTGTAACGCTACAACGATTTTCCGCTCCTTTCCCATACTCACCTTCCTTATTTGATCTTAGTGTTAGATATATCGATATTAGGATATTACGAGTGCCCACTGGACTGCTCGGTGTAGATGATTTTGAGCCGATGAGTAACGTGATTCTAGGTCGAGTTTTTGGGAGATGAATGACAAAGAAGCAGCCAAAAAACTACCCTTTCACCTTCCATCTTCCCTATAAACGGCATGAATTGACGGTTGGGTTCTTGCATTACGCACGGAAGAACCTTCACGGGCACGAGGTATTGGCGGATGGACCGCACTTACACATCCCAATAAGTATGTAGATTTTGCTGACTTGCGGTGATGTTTCGGCTGTGGGCTGGAAAAATTTTGACATAGTATAACGCTTTCTCTCAATTTATATATTTCATAAGACAATCTTGGCATCATAGTTAACCACCATTATTCATAAAATATTTCCCCATACATGCGTTCAAGTAGAGCTTACTTGAGATTGCTTGAAACGCAGTATGGAAAAATTGTCGATAATTGAGATTGTCTACTAGAAAACTTGAATTTGCTCACAAAAGTTTGCAATCATTAAAATTCTATAAAAATGAATTGGTATATATACCTGTTCTGTGACCCTAACCTTGCGTGTTCTTTTTGATGCATTTAAACAAAATTAGACCTTGATCTTATTTGTTATATCTGATTCTTATTTTTTCAATTTCTATTTTAAATGAATAATTCTTTTTATTTTACTTTTAATAGAATATTTTTTATTGAAAATATTCCGTTTTATGCGTTCGCTGCTAATCTTTATGAATTATCCATTTGGCGGTCAAATTTTATGTTCTCTTGTTATTTTTATGTTAATTTCATGCTGATTTTGATGCTGATTTTTTATGTTTTTTGATTTTATATTTTTATTGCATCTTTCTCATATTTTAAGGTTGCTAAATTGATGTTTATGGGTCTGATTTTAAATCTGCATGTTATATTTGCGTGCTATTTCCAATTCATTCAAACAAAATCCAGTACTGGCCCAACAATATATACAACCAATTTCAAGGGAATTCTGATGAAATACGTACATAAGTTTTTTTTATTGGACATCTGTCACGAATGACATTGAAAATGTGTTCCATCGGACGATAACCAGGGCACCTTCTTTAAATTTTAAACTTTTGCTGGGTACTGATAGGTGTAGATAAGTTAATTGTAAGTCTAAGATTTATTGGATTCTTATACAGTACGCACACAACAAGATGAAACCACTAGACACACGTAGAAAAATGACGTTGGTAAAGTGTACTAGTTGGTGGAATGCCTGAAAAAAGGTGAGTTTTTTTACAAAGACTGCTAAAGTCCTACCATTTCCTTTTGGGTTCATGAGCTGCCTTAGAAGACTTCATGCTCTTATTTTACTTGGCCCCCTAAATCAATTGATTCAATCCCAGAATTATTTTTAAATTACCAAATGATAAAATAACATTGCCACCTTGTTTTTAAGAAAATTCTAAACTATGAATCGCAATGTTAAATGATTAACTGAAAATCCAAGGCCAAAATTAAATTATTAAAAAATACTGCTAAGCATTGAACATAATAACAGTTTGTAATACGATTTTTATTCATAGGCCACTGTTAAACTTAATCGTGTAACGCTAAATACTCTACATTTTAAGTTTCAAAAACAATTTAGTTGCAGAACTTGGCCCACCAAACGAGCGGCTTTCAGTTTGTTCTGACGCTCTCGCTGACGTTTGCCCGGGAGAGATAATAGAGGGAAAATTAGGCCAAGAGGGAATCATGATAAACACAGTAATAATATTACCGACCATAACAGTCATACTAATGATGGAAATAGAAATAACATAATAGTATTCCTAACAATATTGTCCCGTAATAGTAAATGTACTTATCATAATGCAAAGGTTGATCATAATAAATTAAAGGATACTTAATTTACAAATGGTAATAACACTTTCAGACAATAATGATAACATTAATAATGATTATAATTATAACGACAATTAATAATAACAACAATAATAATAATAGAATTAATAATAAGAATAATAATTATAATAATATTAATAATAAATTAGACTTAGATAACACAAATAATTTCAATCTCAAATTTGTTTTATCGCAATAAAAATAACATGCAAGGTTAAGGTCAAATTATAGGTATATATACTGATGTGTTATGACAAATTATCAACTTAAGTTTTTCAACTTAATTGACAACTACTTTGCAGCATTATTTTCAACTTAATTGATACTTAAACTCACTCTTATTTTTCATTATTATCTGGTTAGCATTATTTTGCAGGCGTATTATTTTAGTTAGTGTGCATTGATGCACGATTTATGAATAATGTCACAATGAATTTATGATCGATGTTGATTGAATGACTAGTGATAAAGCGAGTGAACAATGCTTATGCAAATGAACTTCCGATTACTATGTGAGATGTGACATGCCAAATAAACCATTTATGCATCGAAGCTTTTACCCAATTTTATCTGGTAATATTTATTTATTTCTTTTTCGGCCCACAGCTAAAACATACTACAAGACAATAAAATTATACACCCCTATCGAAATGTATAAGTGCGGTTCATCCGCCAATAGTTCGTGCCCATGAGAGACCTCGCCGTGAGTAATGAGGGGCTCGAATGTCAAATCATTGAACTAAATAGCGAAATTGGGTAGCTCGAAGGTGGGTCTTTTGGCTCAACTTTCTTGCAATCAATTTGGATAAAATCGACATAAAATTTTAAACAACAATCGGCTAAAAATCACTAACACCAAGTAGTCCAGTGGGCACTCATTAAATATAATATGAACATAAACAGATCATAAGGTCAAGAGAGGGAATGGGTAGCTGGGAAAATTGAGAAATCGTTGAAACAGTTAAAATGAATAGCCATCGGAAAAAGATTAATCCGAACGACCAAAATCATGAAAAGGAATATTTTAAATAATATTTAAGAACTAAGTAAACTATTTTAAGTTGAGACGGAAAATATGGGCGAAACGCTGCGCAAATATTCGGAAATCATAAAAATATTTATTGTAAAACTGAAAAATAAGGGCGGAACGCTGATCAAATTCTCCGAATCAATGAAAATACTTTATCGAAAACTGTAGAATAATGATGCAGTACGGCTAAATTTTTATATAAGATAAATATTTTTATAAAGCTGAGGAATAAGGACGGATCCCTACCAAAAACTTAATAATAATAATGATAATAGTAAGGATAATGGTAATTATAAAAATAATAGTAATAATAATACTAATAATAGTAAATATAAATATAATAGTAATGGTACTAATAAGGATAATAATAATAGTAATAGCGGTGGTAATGGATTAGAATAATACATATAATAGTAACAATGAAAATGCTAGTAACAATAATAGGGAACATAGCAATTATAATAGAGATAAGGGTAAGAGAGATAATGTGAGGATATTTAACATAACAAAGGGTTTACAGGCCATAGAAAAATTATCAACACGGACAACGATAAGAGAGACCAAGCGAATAGACATAAAGATAAATGATATAACAGTATGGACCAACATTTGAAGGAGATAAGAAAATAATGGAACCTAAAAATCGGCAGCTCGTTGGACCCATGGATCGTTCGGTCAATTATAGCAAAAGCAATAGCGCTCACTTTTTGCGGACGATCCATCCACTCGAACACAGTTCCAATATTGCTTACAAACTGGTGCCAAGTGGTAAGCGAAAGATATTTGTATGGGGTTGTCTGGGTAACAACCATATAGCTTCAAAATGTCAACACCCAGAAACCCACCAGAAGTAAAATGATGACCTGTGGAACAGGACCTATGTACGATAGTCAGAACCGGACGCGATCACCAAAGGATTTTAGAATATTCGAACTGCGCTTCCACCAGGTAAACTGAACTAGCCAGAAGTTCTATTCCAATACTTACTAAATATAAATATGATTTTAAAGGGACTTGTCACCACACCAAAAGATCCCGCGACAATCCAGAATAAAGTCAAAATTCGTAAAAACAAAACTTTTACTATGGAAATATATATAATATGAAAAACACAAACTACTTACAAATTGATTCCAACTAGAAAATTTTCAGACAAAATTTTGCATAAAATTAAAGTGGTTAAAGTGGTTAAATTATGAATTTAACTATCGTATATATTAGTGGGTTTCTGGGTGTCGATATTTTAAAACTATATGGTTGTTACCCAGACAACCCCATACAAATTTCTTTTGCTTACCACTCGGCACCCGTTTTTAAGCAACGTTGGAACTGTGTTCGAGTGGGTAGATCGTTCGCAAAAAGTCAGCGCTATTGCTAATGCTATAATTGACCGAACTATCCCTGGGTCCAAAGAGCTGCCGATAGAAGGCCTGTGCTCGATTTCGATTTTTAGGTCCCATTGTTCTCCTATCTCCTTCAAATGTTAACATATACTCTCAAATCATTTATCTTTATGTCCATGCGCTTAGTCTTTCTTATCGTTGTCCGTGTTGATGATTTTCCTATGGCCTGTAAACCCTTTGTTATGTTAAATATCCACACAGTATCTCTCATACCATTATCCTTATTATAACTACTATGTCTGCTATTATTGTCACTAGCGTTATCATTGTTCCTATTATGTGTTATCTTTATTGTTTGTTACCACTATTACATTTTATTATTATTCTTATTACTATAACTACCATTATCTTTATTATTATTACTACTATTGTTTTTATTACTGTTATTGTTATTATTATTATTATTATTATTATTATTGTGGTTTTTGTCGGTGAATTTGAATAGGAATTATTATCGATCTGACTCCAAGCGTGCTTTAAACAACAGTAACGAACTCCAAACGATATAAACTTTATTGATTAATACACTTTATCTCCACTTTAAAATGAGACAACGAATTATCAATCGATCAAACTTAGTGCTTATTGCGACCCTTCGGGAAGAATAGCATTTTTCGGATCAATTGGCTTTACAATCACCTGACTACTGCGGTTGGTTTCTGAGATCGGTAACTCTGATTTATTTGCACTGCATAGCTTTGACCTTGCTTAATTTCTGTTTCAAATTTCTCTTTTAACTTCTTTTTTGTCTTTCTTTATCTTCTGCAATCCCTTGTCTCCTGCAAATTTCTTGTCTCTCGCAATTTTTGTCTTATTTTTTGTGTTGTTGATTTCAATTGCGCTTCCTTTTTATACTCCATCATTCAATAACACTTACTGCTGTCGAATAGAATCTCTTACCGCTAATTCATTTTGGGCCACCATGATCGATGACAGCTGTCCAGATAAATCATTTTTTGGAGATGCCCTTTCCCAGATTTTATCTTGAAAGGGCTTTCGAGATGATGTGCAAATTTTGTTTTTGTTTTTGTTTTCCAAAATTTGCACTTGTTAATTATAAATGACCTTCTTTGATTTAATTGTCTGTTTTTATTGATTATCTCTTATTCCTTTCTCGTTGTTCAACATTTTTTTCTCATTCTCTTTTTATGAGGCTCCAGAACCACATCTTACTCACTTCTCATTGTTTCCCCCAATCATTTTACATTTTTATTAATTATTTTATTTCATTATTTAGGTATCCTCAACATTATTATTATTATTATGACTATTATTTTTATTATTATTATTATTTTTATTATTATTATTATTATTATTATTATTATTATTATAATTATTATTATTATTATTATTATTTTTATTATTATTATTATTATGGAACAACATTTCACCTTTACTTACTATTTTCGATAAGTATTTTAATTAATTCGGAAAATTTGAGCACCGTTCCGCACTTATTTCTCAGATTTATGATAAATGTTTAACTATTTCCGAAAATTTGCGCAGCGTCCTGCCCATATTTTCAGTCTCAATTCAACATAATTTATTTAGCTCTTATATATTATTCAAAACATTATATTTCATGATTTTAGTCGTTCAGATTAATCTTTTTCCGATGGCTGTTCATTTTAACTGTTGCAACAATTTCGATATTTTCCCAGCTACCCATTCCCTCTCTTGACCTTATGATCTGTTTATGTTCATATTAGATTTAATGAGTGCCCACTGGACTGCTCAGTGTTGGTGATTTTGAGACGATTTTTGTTAAGGATTTTATGTCGATTTTATCGAAATTAAGTGCAAGAAAGTTGAGCCAAAAGACCCACTCTCAAGCTACTCTCTTTCACTATTTAGGTTCAATTATTTGGCGTTCGAGCCCGTCGTTGCGCACGACGGAACCCTCAAGGGTACAAGCTATAGGCTGAGAAACCGCACTTACATAGCTTGATAGTTGTGTCACATTTTAATGTCTTGCATCGTGTTTTGGCTGTGGGCCGAAAAAAAAATAAATGTTACCATATTATTTGAGTAAAAGTTTCGAAAGCATGAAATTGTTGGCTTTAAATATTTATTTGGCATACTACATCGTCCATAAATTCATTTGGTCACATACGGCAATTGTAAATTCATAAAAATCGTCGAGATCTATTCATTAGTTCATCCGGCATTAATTTATAATAGCATTTCATCAACTCATCTGACATTAGTTCAAAATCGATAATCATACGCTAGCTGTGAGTTGTTGTGTTCAGGCAAAACACTTACCAGTGTTGATTGTCTGAATGCACGGCTCACAGCTATAACACACCGATCTACTGAAATAAGTTTCAAGTTAAGACTGAAAAAAAATAAGTTAAGTTTGCAACAAAATTCAGTTGATAATTTGTCAAAACACATCAGTATATATACCTATAATTTGACATTAACCTTGCGTGTTATTTTTATTGTGATTAAACAAAATTTGACCTTTAAATCATTTGTGTTATCTAAATTAAATTTTTATTATTTCTTAATTTAAATTGGTAATTTATTTTTAACATTTTTAAATAAATTTATTCAGCCAAAAATATTTCATTTTTATTCATTTAATTTATTAATTTTTACTTTTATATAAATGGTCATTTTACGGTAAAATGTTCTTGTTATTATGTTATTTTTCATGTAAATCTTTGTGCGGTTCTTGATGCATTTTGTATTTATTTGATTTTACTTTTGGTGGGTTACTGGGTTTCGCTATTTGTTTGAATCTTCCTATTGTTACCCCGGTAACGCCATACAAATATTTTCTAGCTACCACTCGGCACCCGTTGCTAGGCAACGTTGGAACTTTGCTCAAGTGGGTGGATCGTCCGCAAAAAGTGAGCGCTATTACTAATGCTGTAATTGCTCGGACAACTCTAGGGTTCAACGAGCTGTCGATGGAAGACCTATGCTCGCTTTATAATGTCCCCTGTGTGAGAAGTTCGAGATCAGACTCATGTTGATGGGTAGAGATGGAACGACATTCATCTGACGAAGCGTGAATACTCATCTACAAACGTCGGATTTTAATTACCGGTTCGTATTCCTACTCACTGGATCTTTACGGTATTGAGTTATCACATTCAATTATCATTCAATTTTTAGGAAACGTCGAGCCGTTAGGTTTTATACAATTATTGGTTTAATATTCAAGACTGGAACAATGGGGTAATTTAAGCTTCTGGCGATCGTGGTCTGGTTTGTGATGGTGATCGGGAATTGGGGAATCATTTCTGATCCAAGAGTTTGTTGAACATTTTCTAATCAAAATTAGACAGTTATATCTTAGAAGAATGAGTGTCAACTGTGGATGGGCTTATGTCGTCGATTTATTCGTTAATTGCCGCAGTGATATAAAGGCAGAAAACAGATGGGTCGGTTTAGTTAGCTGGTCAAGAGGAGTTGTGTAATAATAAAATTTTCTCCTATTCTATCGGTGTTTATACTTTTGATTTAATTATTTCATGCTAGTTTATTTTTATGTGGGGCCAATTTCGATTAAAGTTGGCTTTTATTTATAAAACGGGGTGCCTCCTTTAGCTGTACTGATGGATATACCCTGACTTAGGATCTAATTAAATTCTCTGCTTTACTAGAAGTTTGGGGTGATTTGTTTAATAATAATTTAAAATTACTATTTAAAGTTGCATTTAAGTTAAATTCATAAGATTAATTTATTTCATTTCATAGCAGTGATTTCATATTAATCTTATTCCCGTAGCCTTTTCCTTTAATAAGCCTTAAACGCAGTTTATGTTTATATTATATTTAATGAGTGCCCACTGGACTACTTGGTGTGGTGATTTTGAGCCGTGTGTAAAATAATTTAGGTCGATTTTAAAGAAAACTAGAAACGAGGAAGTAGCCAAAAGGCCCCTTCCTTATTTCTCCTTTCTTCTATACGGAATAATATTGACGTTCCAATCCCTGCGTTCCGCACGCCGGGTCTTCACGGGCACAGATCATCGGCGATATTCCACGCACTTACAAAAATCTGGATAGTATGTTGATTTTATTATCTTGCAGTGTGTCTTTGGCTGTGGGCCGGAAAAATTTCGACAAATTTAAGAAAACAAAACTATGATTTATATATCATGAATAATTTATTAAAATAATAAAACAAGTTACCAATCCATAATTCATAAATCATAAAATATTACTCTCCCCACGCCGACATCCAAGCAGAGCTCTATCGAGATTGCGAGGGTGCGGCGTCGAGAGAGCTTCCAATAAAACTTTTGCTCACCTAATAGATTTTAAAAACTGGTTGTAAATTTTCAAAAACGATTTTTGGTTAAATTTCATGTGAAAATGCATAGGTATATATACCTATTTTCTGTCCCTAACCTCGCGTGTTCTTTTTGATTTAGTAAAAACAAAAATTTGACCCTTGGTATATTTCTAGTTGATTCTAATCTTATAAAACTTTTATTATTTATCTAATTTATTTGATAAGTTTTTATTTGAAAATTTTTATTAATTATTTCTAATTCAAATTCTTTGATTTAAATTTCATTTTCATGAAATTTTCATTTTTGTTAAATTATCAAATTTCGGTCGAATTTGTTGGGTTTTCATGTTATGTTTGTATTTGTATTGTGCGGATCTTGTTGCATTTTGTTATTATTTTAATTTATTTTTATGTTTATTATTTTATATGTAATTATCTTTTTCTCATATTTGATAGGGTTTAGTTGATGTTTTAATAGGTTTGAGTTTAAATCTGCATGTTGTGTTTGCATGTGTGTTACCGATTCATTTAAACATTTTACAAGGCCGTTTGTGTTCTGGCCCAACACTTTTATGTTTTTGATTTTATATTTATTTTTATTCTCTCAAATTTTAAAGTGTTTAGTTGATGTTGTATATTGTATTTTTTAGTTATCTTGGTGCTGGGTTTTCGTGCTGTATAACTGTAGCATTTAAATAATTTTCAAGGCCGTTTGTATTCTGGCCCAACAATATAGTTGTTTTGTCTGCGTGTGTGACTAATAGGCGATTTTAAACCATTTTGAGGGTTTTTAAATGATTTTATTAACTTTTTTATTAATTTTTTTACTTATTTTTCGATATATTATTTGTATCTTTTTCGAATTTATTTTTATTATTATTTTTAAATCATTATTCTTTTTGATCCTTAGAAGTTAGTTATTTGGTCTTCACTTCCGCTTGTGTATTTTCAAAACGTTCTTTTGCCAGGTTTTGGCGGTTTTATGTATCAAATATGTTTCTGTCTACTGCTGTAACCTTCTTTTACGTTTATTAGTTTTGTTTTATTTATTTTTTATATATATTATTTTGCTTAAATTGTGGCTTTAAGCCCAACATGACATTAATCAGGTCGTCGTTGCTTATTCTGCAGTCATTTTGAAACTGCGAGTCTTGTGTTCCATATAACAAGAACTGGCATGTTTTGATGAACGTAAAGGTAATCTCTGATAGTGTCAGTATTAAGTGATGCACGATCAGCAGTTTTACACACATTGTATGATCAATATATTTCAATGTGTGATAAGAAAGCTTTTCATTGATAGATTTAATAATCTTATTAAATTATTTATGAATAAAATTTAAAACTATAAGATTAGTTTTAGAAATAATTTTTATAAATGAAATTTTAAATCTTTAAAAGCATTAATTTTAATTTCCATAAAATATTTTAATAAAATTCGAAAAAGAATTGTTTAAATAATTATTAATCTAAATTATTTTTCAATTTAAAATCTAAAAATGGATGTTTAATAAAATGATTTTGAATTCCATTTTCAGCTCCATGTTGTTAATTTAAGCAATGCGGCGTTCCAAATATGGAAAATTAAATTCTGCTTTTTCTATTATTGAATTGCCTGTGCAGTTTAAGCTGAATAAGTAGAAATATTTTATACTTAATTTTTATATTTTCGCTGATGCTGAATAATTTAATGATTTCATAAATGATGTTTTACCTACATTGTCTTAAATGTGACGATATCTAATGACTGAAATTGAAATCATTTTATTACTTTTATAATCGCTGAGCTTTGTCAAATTAACTAACATGAAAATATAATATAAAAAGTTCAATAAATAAACATCCGATATTGTTGGCCTATTTGTGCTAAGGTTTTGTGGGATTTACTGATGACTAACCGCATTGTGATCCTACAGTGGATCCTGTACTCAATTCATGTCAGATATTCAATTGAGCTCTCAGCAGCCAGAAATGAAAATATAATTATCATTTTGATCCGATTGTATTTCTGTAGATAAAGTTATTTCCATTTGAACTTATTATCGTTCTAATTTATCAGTTCTTAGTGGGGTATAATTAAACGTCCTAATACAGACAAAACAAAGGGCCTTTAATTTTTGTTTAAACGCATCAGTTATACAACAATGAAACAAAAATATAAAATTAATTACGTGCTCCCATTTTAGCAAGGAAGACTCGAAAACTGAATTTAAATCAGACATTTGAAAAATGAAGTTTTTGTTATTAAAAAGAGCCGCAAACTGAATTAGAAAGAGAATTGTTTGACCAAGAGAGTTTAAAATTGTTATTTCAAAACCTTTATAAAACCTGACAATAATAACTAATCTAAAATAAAAGTTAAATACAAAAGTAAAATATAAAAATTTCCTTAAATTTCAGCAGAAATTTACATAAAAATAACTTATCAACAGAATAGCAATAATATTTTGTCTAAGGCATTATTTAGTTTTGAATTCAACATATCGTATGAGCGGTATGATGATTTCAATGTGTCCCTATTGTTCCAATTATATGCTATATAGAAATAAGAGTTTCTTTTCTATGTCGAAATTTTCCGGCCCACAGCCGAAACATACTACAAATTATTAAAATCATTGATTCGGATGTCCGTTTGAAGCAAACTATAAGGGTGGTCGGAAAACCTGGAACCTGTCTTTTGGCAGGCTCCCTTCACATATCTCGATAAAATTATTACTACAAATATGCTAAAATTCACCACACCGAGTATCACAGTGAGCACTTTTAATTTACAACATCAACACAATATACCTATAAAATCAAATTAGGGGGAAAGGGAAGGGGAAAATTAAACTATAAATAATGCTGAATGGAATGCGAGAATCATAAATTTATTATAGGCAAAGAAATATATTAACATTAACCCTCAGAGAGTGAGCGTTAACTTCAGTTGTCTATAATCTTCAGGGTGGGTAATATAATCTCCATAAATTTACCAATTTTAAGTCAGTATCCAAACAAAAATCGAGTGCAATCACCCAGCTATAGGGACATCAAACCTAGGAATAAATCAGGAGATACAAAGCAAAACAAGACCCCTCACGACATCAGCATGACAATAAAATTGTGTCATGAAATTAGAAATGACAAATCCAATTTACTAAACTATTTAAAATCAAAAAGTTGAAACTTTCACCGGCAAATTTGTATTCACTATTTAAATTAATTATTAAAATTCGATCATGCCTTCACAGCGAGAACCACCTTGAGCAGGACATTTGAACAACCTATTGATGTCTGCACCGAATAAGATATTATTTACACATTGAAATAAGAGCACTGATTCATTTGACAAAACAATTGAAGCGACACATTAAATGCGGGAAAGGTGTATAGGACCCATATGAGACCTCCAAACACAGGTGTCACTAGTTCTGAATAATCAACCGAGGGTTTGAATGACCATAAATACACTTCACCAACCGTATCTGACTACTGGACACAGATTGGAAAAATGTCGACTTGCTGTAGGTCCTTGAGAGAACCGAGAAATCTTTGTGATTAGCCAATCAAACTTGAACATATTTACTACTCACAAATAGAAGGAAATTCTAATTCGTGTTATTTGATAATGAGATCTGAAAATTTGAGGAACTGTGAAGAACAAGATTCAATCCGGTCCAGTCTTCATCTAACTATTCACGTTGGAAGATATTACAAATGCTCGGGAAATATTGGGTCCTGGGAAATATCCGGGAAGTATTGGTTCGTAAGATCGACAAAATTCCTCCAAAACCGTTATCGAAAAGAAACATTCTAGAACGCTATTACAATTGATATACAAATAACAAAATAAAGATAAATAAAACCATCTTAGAACAGTAATTTTATTAATGGAGTTAGTTTGAACTGATTAAAATATGTAAACGACATAATTTGTAGAAAGACTCATAAATAGCTGAAATTATAAAATAATTCGGCATCAAATAAAACTAGCATTTAACAATTCACTTTGATCCAACTGCGTTGAGCCCAAAATACGATGAGATGTGATCGTCATTCTCCTCCAATGTCTCAAGCACCATTTCTAACACTAACACCACCATCATCTGTAACCAATCCTTCAAATTCTGAGCTATATCCTGAAACAAGGGAAATTATGCACTGAGATGATGGAATCTACCGGAATTACTAAACCATCGAAATCTCGAACCCCTCACAAAGAAAAGTCGCCAAAAACAGAGGAACTCCTGGTATACAACTAGAATCAAAAATATTATAAAAAAAATCAAAAAGATAATATGCAGTGAAGGAATCCAAGTACATCACATCGCACATCCGGTGCGTTTAGATATTTACACAAATAAGTGAAGTAAATGATTTGTAAATCTCATAATGGAAACAATTAAATGAATTACCGGATGTACAAGAACCATCCATAAATCAGCTCATTCTTATGAACTGTTAAAAGATAATTAAAAGATAATAAAAGTTAAAGAATTAGTTAGTACAAATAACCCAAGGTCCATGTTTTTTAACGCATCAAAAAATACTAGCAAGGTTAGGGTCACAGAATAGATATATATACCGATTCATTTTCTCATAATTTTATTCCGTTTTTCCTGGCAAAAATTTCAAACTGTTTTTGGGTAGCAAAAACGATTATTCTTGAAAAGAAGCCATTTTGTGTCAACAGAAATTTTTCAGTTAAACAAATTTTTATGAGAATCCTGACGATTTGCGAAGTAAGATGCCGATTATGTATGAAAAGGATCATCTATGATTGTACAGTATCTATTATGCTTAATTATATGATTTCAATCAGGTATATTTTGTTTTATTTTTTCGTCTGAATCTTTTCGGCACATAGTCGATAAATTTCATAAGGTTAAATAATACACAATGTAACGGAACCATATAAGCGCAATTCATCAGCAACGGCTCTATGACGGTGAAGATTCGACTGCGGATAACGTAAATTGAAAGAAAGCATAGTGGTGGAGGGAGATCAAAAGTGGGTCTTTTGGCTCGTTAACCTTTTGCTAACACCAGAAAAATCGACCTAAATTGAATTACACTTACAGCTAAATTTTAAACACCGAGTAGTCCAGTGGGCAAACACACTCAATACTTGAAGGAACGGGAATAATGCAAATCGCTGCAATGAAAACTTTGCAAACTTTTATTAAAAGTCAGATTTGCTTTGAATGGAATAATTTAAGAAGTTAGAGTTGAATTTTTGTTTTATAAATAAATAAAAATAGTAAACCAAACAATAAAAGTAAATAAAGTTAGGAAATTAAAGGAGTTAAAAATTAAAGTCGAATTAAGTTTATGAAGGCATGAAAAGTAAGAAATTAAGGAAGTAAAGTCGAATTTAATTAGTAAATCAATCGCTGAATTTAAATGACCTAACCTGAATTCTAAATAATAAATTCCCGACGACCCTTAACCGATAGACATAAACGGTAAAAATTGAATTTCAATCGATAAATTTAAAATGAACTTGCAGGAAGATTAAGTCTAGGATAATAAAATCAAGAAACCACCCAAAAATTACAGACGGAATGCTGAAAAAATTTTGCGAAAATAATCAAAATAATCCACAATCACAATAAATTAATAAGCCAAATACAAATTTTCAAGAAAAAAAGAAATACCAACAAAGCAAGAGAAAAAGAATTAATCATTTATTCATAATCGAAAATATAACTGGATCACATATACACTCACGTTGGAGAAAAAGGTGAAAATCCATATGAAACGACCAACAAATAGAGACATATATCATCCAAGCGAGATGAAAGGAGATAATTAATGCTAAGAGATGCAATTCGAGCAGTGTTGAGTCAAATAAAAGAGAATGGAGACGAAGCAGTAGTTTCTTATATATCACGGCATCTGTCAGCACATGAAAAAGGTTATTGTGTGACTATAAAAAAATTATTAGCATTACATGAGTGTCATATATTTCAAACTATATTTGTATGGAAAGAGATTTATAGCAAGAACAGATCACAAGGCCTTGATGTTCATGAATACAACGAAGAAACCAATTAGTCCTCAATTCCAAACTTGAATGGCAAATCTATAAGAATATTATTTCGAGCTTCAATATAGAAAAGGCAGCGAGCATAGTAATGCGGATTGTCTATCAAGAACTGAGCGAGCGGGTTACCATCATCACTGCTTCCATTCTACCTAATCACTAGTGAGACACCAGATTGTGAATAATCAATTTTTTATTTTGTATGCATGAATTAATAAAAATATTCTTGACATAAATGAAATTCATATATGGTTAAATTATATAAAATTATACTAATGCATCAAATTTATAAATTCGATTTGTCGTTCAGATCTTTTCGACTATGAATATGATTTCCATATTAAGAATGTTGATTTCCGAATCATGAGCACATTTCTAATGAAGGACAATTGTGAATATATCCATGATTCCGAGAGTAGCGTTCTAAATAATAAAGAGAGGATTTTTATTGAAAATTCTGAGGTCATAACTAAAATATCTAATGAGACCTATTGTGCTAAATATTTAAACCTTTGAATAATTATTTCCAGTTATAAACTATACTCAAAAAAATATACAATTTACTTTAATTATAAATCATAGATGTGATAAGAAAAAAAATATGTTTTTTCAACTATAATAAGAATTTTTCACAATTCATAGTGACGAACTCAGGGTCTACATAAAATTCAAAGGGATACTTGAACACATTTTAGATAAAAAGAAATCAAATGCCTAATAAAAATTAAAAATGTCTAATAAAGGTAACTGAAACTTAAATCAAATAATATTAATAAAAAAATAACAGAACTCCTCATTTCCAGAATAAAGTTTTCGTAGTTATATAACTTTTGAAAATTAAATTCTGTCGATCTGGCATCGAATTATATAGAGTAGTTTTCCACGAATATTTTTTGATACGATAAAACAAAATACCCACGTGTTTTTACTAAATTTCATCACTCTTCCCCAACTTATCAGATTTTCATGTTTTTTTATTAAAGCTTCGAATTGCATTTAGAGCTTGATTCTCATATTTTTTTCTAAATGCAATCGTTTTTGATAAATTTGGATCTGATTTCTTGTATCAACTTTGTTTTATTAGTTTTTGGCTTTTTTATCATTAGATTGACGATATAAAAATAATTTTTAACAATTTGAATTTCCCGCAACCAAATTAAATAGCAAAATTAAATACCAAATTAAATATAACTTTTTAAAAATGTTTTTGACAGCACTACTGATAAACAGCGACTAATGAATTGTAAAATTTTTGTTAATTGAATTAAGTTTATTTTTTATTTATTTTGAACTTTTTTGAGTTTTTTTGTACATATATTATTTTATAATTTGGTATGTATATACAATTAAATATGTATATGTAAACATTTAAAATAATGCAAAACGGATTTACGTTTATTTAGGTAAATGAACATATTATATTCACGAGAGATTTTATTCTTGGAACTAATATATCCAATTTACATATGAGTAGTAAATTCTTTTGTATGTGTTTCGTTGGAACCAATCTATCGAGTAAAAAAGGGATTTAATGTATTATTATTATAGTAAAGTTAGCTGT
This sequence comes from Schmidtea mediterranea, assembly GCA_022537955.1. Lineage (NCBI taxonomy): Eukaryota > Metazoa > Platyhelminthes > Tricladida > Dugesiidae > Schmidtea > Schmidtea mediterranea. The sequence goes on along the minus strand of CM039679.1, from coordinate 320,823,326 downwards.
TTAAAATTATTATTGTTTCTAGTATTATTAATATTTTTATAGAGTATCATTATAGCGATATTGTTATTGCTATTGTTAATATTATCAACAGGGTCAATGGTATCGTGGTTTTAACCATTTTAACTGCAATTTTAAATAATTAATGGATAGATTCTGGGATGAATCTTAATTAAAGGGGAGATATGTTGGGGTAAGTGAAAATTAACATTAGGCCTATATTATTTATATTAGTTTCCATTAGAGCTTGGAGAAATGGGAAAATGAATAAATAATAAAATAAAACTCTTTCGAACAAATATCCATCAGAATCACAGCAGGATGTCAAGACCTTCTTGGGTCAATTATGAGGAAAGATTTATCCAGTAAGATAAAATTGATTGATATTGGTGGGTTACAGGGTTTCAAATCTTGCTTATCCTTCTAGTTGCCCTCGTAACGCCATACAAAATGATACTGATCGCCACTTGGCACCCGTTGCAAGGCAACGTTGGTAATGTGTTCAAGTGGTGGACTGCCCGCAAAAATTGAGTACCATGTGCTAGTACTATAGTTGCTCGGACAATCCTCGGGTTCACGAGCTGTCGATAGAAGACCTATGCTCGCTTTGCTTGTCCCATGTGTACGAAAATTTATGATCGCAGGTGGACGACTGCTTACAAACCATGATGCGAGTATTCCTAATAACGCTTAAGTTCAGATGTATCTCGAGAATGAAATTGACCTAACAACAACATATTTTATTCAATTAAAGAAGAAAAAACGTGTAACATTTCATGAAGTCCATAGGATAGTTTGGAGCTGTGCTGCTCGACGTCGGCACGCTCATTGCGTCCCTGGCGTCGATCTCTTCGATGGCAACGTTGTGACTGATTGGTGGACCTGGGAACTTGTATGTGGCATCTCGGGACCGGGCGGCGAAGACAAGCGGATATTGTCACCGCTTTCCCCCTCCCCGACAGACCGCTTAAAGCAACTTCCAACCCTCTGATTTGAGTCGCGCAGGCTCTGGTTGAGCTGCCGCTCCTCTATCCATCCCTTTTGTGCCGCCGTGAGTTTGTGATAAATGGCCTATTCATCTTTGTCGGGTCGGAACCAGGCTCGCTTTATCTGTTGTACCTCCTTAGTCATATTGAATGATTCCTGATTGTTGAAGATCCGCGATTGTGTTCCTTGCACGCATCTAGCTCCGTTGCAAGAATTCGATTAGTTGTCATTACTACAATGCTACAAGAGAATAAAGTTTCTCTATTGAGTCATGTATAATTTAAAAAACCCTTTTTATTGATAAAAAGTTTTTATCCTTAAAAAAAAACAATAATTGTTAAAAAAAACGGTCGACCTATGTACAATAATAAGGCCGAAGCATAACAAATTCACAAAATTTTCTTGTATCAACATTTAATTAATATTCAATGTTGTGTCTTAGGAGTTAATGTCTCTCGTCGAATCGTCCTCTCCTCTTTAGGTGGCCAACTGAGATACGACGATTCGGCGTTGTCGCGGGCTGGACGAGGTGAGGTAGGCTTCTGGCAATTCGCCCGGCGAGGATGTCTTCACATCACGTTGCGAGATAACATCCTCGCTTTCCACCACCGTAGATCTACTTGCTCCTGCCACCCTTTCCCAATGGGTGAGGAGGCCAGTGCGCGACAGTATGTTCTCCGCAGCTGGATACTGTTGTCCCCGCGAGTCCGCAAGGGGTCTCTTTCCAAGCCTAGTATCCTGCAAGTAGTCGGGTACGCATCGTGCGTATACTGCAGTCGAATATTCCGTAGTCTGTCGGGGCTCCTTCTTCGTCCCTGTTGTCCGTCTCCTGTCTAGCATCTTGTTCGAGTGCATGTCTAAATTATCATTGGTATAAGTTCAATTAAAGTTATCGCTTTATGAAAATCAAACTAAATGATGCCTAGGCTAATGTTATTGGAGTGTCTAAAGTCTAATAGCTTGTGTTTGAGTTAATCTTTTGTTAAAGCGGATGGCGGTTCATCTAGAAACTTCAGCGTGCTATATCAAACGTTGATTGTCTGACTCTCTTATGTATCCTTTACAATATATTGCCATTCAAGTACTTTACTCTGAATGCATATATAAATGTTCACGGGCCGTCTCGTGACTAGGTTCACTCTCCCGCATGGGTAGTCTGACAGTGGTACTATTATCCATAGACCTGGCCTATTCAGTATTGCGCTCCTTTTAAAGCAAGTTATGCAAGCGATAATATATGTGGGATAAGGCCTGATAATTGTTTATTAGTGTCAATAATGTAGTTTAATTCTAAAGTTCTATCTGTGTATAAATTTCAGCTAAGAATTGTAAATTGTTGACAAAATTGAATAAAAAAACAAATCTTTTTTTTAAAACGGTGCATACAAATTGTACGTATTTAGTCAAGGACCGGTACTGAACCGGATAAATCTAAGTAGCACGATCGCTCGATGAACTTAACGAACATTTCCGGCAGGATCTTGTTGTCGCAGCTTCAGGTTTAGTTTATTTATATCCGCTGTTATCCATATTCTGATTTTATTCGTAGCTATACCGTCGCCGATCTTAGATAATTTTTACTGGAATTTAATTTCGATATGTTGAAGCTATCTCCAGTAAGATACTATTTGGGTGGTCTGAATGTATTTTATCGTCGTTTAACGCAAATCGATACTGATCTCGCAAGTGAACCTTTATTTCAGGATTTTATTCGACACGTCGGATCGTAACTCGAAGAATGTTTATCTCGGTGCTATCACTATGACATTTGATTGCTTTCTCAGCCTATCTTTATTACTGAATTTTCATTCATCTCATCTGCGTCGATTTTAGTTTAATAACCTAATTATCATTGATTTATGTTGGATTCCTGCATTTATATTAATTACGGAAAAGGATTTTGCTTAAATCAACGCAAATTTATCGTTATTTTTCTCGAAAGGGTTTATTCTATACCAAACCAAGGTCTACTTTCTTGACATAATTTAATTCAATAGTTGCATTAACTTAACTCAACGCGATATATTAATTTTTATTATTCAAACTCCTGATTTTGCTTTGGCAAAAATTAATAGACAAATTTCCTAAGTAATGGACCACTTATTTTAATAGATTAGTAAATATTCTACTTAGGCTGAAATTGAAACTTTACTTCATTTTCTAAACATTTTTCTTGATTTTTTTGACCCAAAATCCTTCTACCTTTACCGTAATTACGTTAATGATAATCACTGACACTAAGAGGAATTTAAACCACAATTATCCTTTACTGCGTTCATTATGTTAATGTTATTAAAAAATTAAATTATATTACTTATAATTAAGAATTAAACATTATACTTGATAAAATAACTGTATTAATTTAGTCGATGTTACCCTATCCTTGCTCCTAATCATTAATTACCAATTTAAATTAATCGATGAGATATTTCTTCTTCATTAATAAATCGTCTAAATTTTTCCAATAAATTGCGAATTATTAAATCCTACTTTAATGAGTTTTTATCCATTTTCTAATTCAAAATTATAACCAACGATTTCAATTTAGTTCACCCCCGTATCTTCCCTGAAATAGACCTTAGCCGAACATTGTTTCATATTATATTTACTAGTAGCCCACTGGACACTCGGATGTGATTGATTTAAGCCGTTGTAAAATAATAATCTTTAGGTCGATTTTTACAGAATCGAGAAACGAGAAGCAGCCAGAAACTTCTCCTTATTTATCGCTTCAGCTATAGGGATAATTATTGACGTTACGACCGCTGCGGTTTGCGCACGCTTGAGTCTTCACAGCGGTCACATCATTGGCATTTTCCACAGCACTTACATGAATCTCACTATGTTTGATTTCTATCTTCTGATTGGTCGCACTGGGGGCCGTGAAAATTTCGACATTAAAAATTATTAAAAAGCGCATATCAAATAATTTGTATATTCATAATATTATTAATTAAAAACAATAAATTAACCCATTCTAACCCATTCCAATAAAAAACATCAAATCATAATACAAAATACATAATACCTCTCTCCCCACGCCAACGCCGAGCAGAGCTCCATTGAGATGCAAGGACGTGACGTGGAAAGAAAGTGTTCCACCATACAATAATTCTCACCTAAAAATGAATCGACAATAGATTCTAAAATCAAAAGTTTGATTCAAACAATGTTCTAACAATTTTCAAAATATAGTTTTTAAAACAGTTTGAAAAGTTTGTGGTTTTTTAGGTTTATTGGTTAACTTTAATCGTGAAAATGAATCAGTATATATACCTAATTTAGGTTGCTGAAATTTGAGTATAAAAAACAAAAATCGACCTTGTTTCTTTTCTAAGCAAATTCAATTATTTATTTATATTTTTCGATCTATTTTTTATAATTTTTATCTAAATTTATTTGAATTATGCTAATCACAATTTTTCGATTTAAAATTCCTTTAATGAACTTAATTGAATTTTTTTTCAATTTCGTCGAATTTGTCGTTTTCTTTCTGTATTTGTGTAGGACATCTCTCTTATCGTGCGGATCTTGGTGCATTTGTTATTATTTTATTTTATTTTTATGTTTATTAATTTATATTTAATTCTTTTATTTCTCAGATTTTATAGTTTAATTTGGTTTTTTCAGGTTTATTTTAAATTGCGTGTTGTATCTGCGTGTGTGTTTCTGATCCATTTAAACATTTTCCAAGGCCGTTTACGTTCTGGCCCAACAATATGCATCTTTTAGTATTAGACGAGATGCTAAAATGTGTAGAAAAAATTTGTGGTATTAAGCTCCAAATAATAAAAAGATAAATTAGTATAATAAAAACTATTTTAAAAGGTAAGATTTAAAATATTATATATTTTATTTATTTATATCTATAGTTAGAGGGTGGTACGATTGGGGTGCATACTGACTGGCTTTCGATCGCAAAATTAAAAAAATACAATCGATTTCTAATCTTTAGAAAAAAAATGGGACAATGACAGTGACCAAAGAATGGACCAACACAATTAGTACCGGATGAAGTAGAAATAATGGAAATCCACAAAAATTCTAGGATAGAAAATAATTTAATGATCCCGATTAGTTCCGACAGAAGAAAGAAGACAGCTCCTTACTCTAGTGAGAAAACCATACATGTAAAATTAGTGTACTTGGTGTATAACCACGCATAATGAGACAGCAACAGAGTATTAATTTATGGCCAGAACCTGAAACTCATTTAATTTTATTCATCAACTTTGATATGAACCTATGAAGGTATCCTTTGCTTAGTCCTATGTCTAATAATTTTATGTTTGTTGAAGGTTGTCTGTCCCCTCACTTGTTTAATGATTAAATATGGTTGTTTTATTATGCCTTATTATTAATAGCTTAATATGCATGGGTAACAAGGAATCGATTGGATCAAGGTCATTTAGGCTCCAACCAACCATACATAATTACACCAACGAAGTTCAGATAAATTTTGCTATAATGCAAGTTGAAACATAAATCAATTATTGGAATTTTTTTTGGGAAAACTTAATCGATTCAGTCATTTCTGAAATGACTGCAAAGTAAGTTATTTTTTAAGTTATAAGCTTAAAGTTTTAAGAATTGAATTATGATTTTACCAGGAAATTAATCATTATTCAAACTAATAATTATACTTTGATCACAGCTCATGTATATTATTAATAATAATGATCAGGAAATCATTTTTTTATGATTAACTTATTTTCCGAAATTATTCAAAAAAAGTGAGTTAAATTATTTTTGAAAGTTATAAAAATTATTAATTGCATTAAAAATTATATTTTTTATACATCTTTTGAAAAAATCTTCGAATATGTAACACAAATAATAATGGTTTATGATTATTTTTTAAAACTTACAATATAATTACACATTTATGCTTTTTTTTCAGATTTCAGGTTTTGTTTTTTTCGACAGAAATGTTGAAATATTAAATTAATTTTAGTTTTAAGGGTAATCTTATGAAGATACATCCTCATTTAATCGAGATTTCCTAACATAAACCTCGAAATTTAAATTAAAAATTTCGGCCATTATTTTTTCTAAAAATATCTATAAGTAATTTATTATAGGGGTTTTTTCAACTTCTGATGGCTACATGTTTAAAGTTTACATGCATGTTATATTATGGGATGTGTTAATTGTGCATTATTTATTTCTCTATCACCTTGAATTTCTATACTATAGAATTTGCACATCAGGTTAAAAGGCGATATTAGATAATTTGGCTAAGACAACCAACCACAAAAGTCTCATTAGCAAGGAGATAGAGGCAAGTTATGCATTACTGTTATTTGGTTTTATTAAAACAATGTCATTCGTTTCTTTATAATCATGGCTTGTTCATATCTCTTACTTTAAAAGTTTTAATTTAAATATTTCTTGTTTTACAAAATGATGTATAATAAAAATTATTAGGTAATTTTTTTCACTTCCCTTCTTCTAAATATAACTTGCGGACCTTTTATTAAACTAAAAGCTGAATGTGACCCTTATGTCTTAAAAGTTGCCGACCCCTGTTGTCTCAGTGACTTATTTACAAACAACTCAAAGTGAGTTGGTGTGTTTATGTAATAAATTTATTGATTTTTTATATTATAGTGATTTGTTTAACGTGCTTGGTGTATATATCTAATTATTAACCATTTATTCATTATCATCAAATTAAATTCCTTCTAACTATATATTTAATAAATGATGTTAATCAATTTCTGAATGAATTCATAAAAAAAAAGAAAATCATAAAAATTTCCAAGGTTTGCATTCTCATAAAACTTTAAGGTTAGCCGTTTTGATTTTCATCTAATATTAAATTTATTTATTGTTATGGAATTCGATCTAAAATATTACGAAAAAAAGTCCTTTCATGAAGCAATTATCTAAGCTAGTAGGGAGCATGGTGGATTAGGTATTTACCAAAGTAACGGACGAGTACCTAATCAAACTGTTATAGTTCCTAAAGCTTATTAACAGTAACCTCTCTATAGTCCAAGATACTGGAAGAAAGAGCTCATAGACGTAGCGAACTTAGAATTGAAAGCACTGTGGACAATCTAATAGATGCAGCAGGTGATTAGAGGGAACTAATCTCACGTCAGACAAAAAAGCGCAGGTCAGTCATGGGTGAGATCGGTGTAAAAAACGCGATCATTCTCTAAAAAAGACCCATCAACATACAGGTGTCTTTCTTCATGCTTCTCTTT
>CM039679.1:320775826-320816030 GCA_022537955.1 Schmidtea mediterranea | reverse complement strand
AAAAAGAGAGAGATAATGCTGATGACGTAGACGACAAATTTAGCAATTTTTTCTAAATTTATTAAAATTTCTCCCACTAATTACATAATATCAATATACTAATATATCAAACTACTTTTAGTGATAATTATTGGAGAATGAATCACCTTATTGGTGTGTAGACACAAAGATTCAAATATTAATCTGGTCCTAGGTTTAGCAGGAGGAGCTCCAATAACACGCTTTCAAATTTTATTTCAAATGTCTGTTGGAATCAGAAAATATTAACATAAACTATATATACTTATATTAAATATAAATATTACACACTTTTAAAATTTTTTACTGCACTTTATAAAACTTATTTAAACAAGTTATTTTTAGTAATTATTTTACTGATAGATTTTATTTAAAACCTAATTTATATATTTCATTTTATTTTTAAATTAACTGTAGATAATTTATATGGATAAATTAGTTTATTATTTTACAAAATGTTAACAATTTCTTAATTTAAAAATTTAGTTAATTTTAAGATGATCTTTTATAAAATTTTAATGTAGTGTGGGGTTTTTAGGTTTCGACAACCTTGACCCCAGATGTAAAGATTTTCTTACCCCCAATGGTTACCCGTTGCTAAGCAAACGTTGGAGATGCAACCATTGGTTTTGAGGTCACCAAAGGTGAGCGCCACATAGAACTACTCTGGCCCGACCTCAAACTGGGTCCAACGCACAGCCGTAAGAAGGCGTGTGTGCAATTTACTTTCTTTGGTCCCTCGTCTGTGTGGTTAATCTCTTATCCTTTGAAACATTTTTCCTATAAACGATTTCCGATTTTGTAAGCGAATTTAATTTGATTATGACGGGAACAAACTTCAGAGAGTTAATTTAAACACAAAAAAACTATTGATAATCAATATAACAGCTTCAGTCTGTCGTCATTGTATCTTTGTGGCCCGACGCTTGCACGTTCTGACTTTCCTGGTCTATGTTTAGGGGTTTTAGATGTGGGTACCGCCACGGACGTCGACTCTCGATAAGCTAATTGGGCGGGTGCGAAGAGAGAGGGTAAGTTACCGCGTTGCCCTCCTGGCACGCCGATTACGCTACCTCCAGGCCACGTATTTGGACCTTCTGCGCTGGGTAAGCTGCTTCTCCTCAGCCCACCTCACTGTGCCACTGTCATTTCTGATAACTTTCCTTAGCCTTTCCTGGTTCAATTCAGGTGGCCTTGGTCTGTGAATTTCCTGGTTGAGTTGTGTTATTTGTTGTCGTAGATTTCTATTGGCCGCGTGGACTTGGTGGAGCTCCTGTCGTAAAATCCGAACCGAACTCATGTCTAAATGAAAATTATGCTATTTATTCTCATTATCTATCTTGAGTTGATATTTATTCGTCGCAACCCGACCCGTGTGACGATAATCATCAGCGAGAGGAATCTATATCACCAATTCATTTCCGCTAATAGTATCTTAACTTTTGCTAGAAAATATTGATGGAATCATGTTAGGAACACTCTTTAGGAATTACTATTAAAGATTTATTAATATTAATACAAAAGTCATCAACGTTAGCGTTGGTTGAACCGAGGACCACTATCATCGTGTCTTCGGCTTTGCCGGCTACGACCATAGGAATGGTCGTGACGATTATCCAATTCTTCTTCTACGTTCCTTAGCTCGCGAGGGAGAACTCTCTGTGGGAGCACTACATTCATCGTCCCAGTCTGGCCACGAAGTCTCGGATCGAATGAGACGTTGTATTTGGGAGCATACCCATTCGTACTGGGTATTTTTCCCTCCGCAATGTCTGCGTTCACTTGTGCCAGGTATCGTCTGGCCATAGCAATTTGACGATCGGTTTCCTTTTGATGCTCCTCTAGTCGAGCTTATACAATTCTGCCTGTCCCGGATCTCTCGGCGCGGATTTCGACCAGGTTCGCGCTTTATGTCAACGTAAGGGGTTCTACGTCTTCCGAACTCTCTTGATTTCCGAATCTTGTTCTTGAACGGGGGATATTGAAAATCCCGCGTCCCACATCACCTTGCTGCACCTGGCTGCCGAGTGAGCAGGGAAACGTGCGATGACTCGGGAGCCATCAATCCAGGAGTCCTTAAATTACAATGCATTAATGTCATTTTCATCCGTTCTGGTCCTTATTATCGAGAGGTCGGCTAGGGAAATTTTTAGTATCCGGCTTCGCGTGAGAAGGCTAAAGGTCGGGTGGTGTACCTATCGGGTCGTTTGTCGAGTGGTAGTAAGTAACTACCCGGTTTACTAAGCGTGCATGATTTCTACGCGTTCTTCCCGATTCCTATCCACCACCGGTGCTCGACCTCAGCTATTTGGTTAGAGTGACTTTAAAGGCGATATCTTTAGAATACCCTTAATTCGAATCTCAACAATCTCTTACAGGGTTATTAGATTACGCTAAATTAACTACGGCTGTCCCTGATTTATCGATATCGAAAATATTAATGCTTCCATTATCAATCAATCCGAGTTCGTCATATAATTCATGATTCCAGGGCGATCAGAGTCAAGAGGATATATCCATTATTCGACCATTTGTAGGATCCAGTTTTGGCCAGACTAGTCCGTTTTGGATGTATACTCGTTGCATGGAACGAGAAACGGTAATATGCTTCAATATACAAATATTATTATTAGGGTTACCTACTGAGTGATTCATACGGTTTTAAATTTTTATTAGTATTACTGTCACGCATAGGAGCCTCGATGCCATTATTATTGTTCCATATGAGGTTTTAAATCCTATTGTTTCATTCTATACAAACTTCTAATTTCTATTTAGGTCAATTCCATACTTAAGATCTATTATTTTTTACTGGCCCGAGCATCACTATAGTCGCAATATTTTTTAACCTACCAATATTAACATTATTTTTCATAAAAAGTGAATTTTCAGCTTTTAAATGTTATTAGTATTATTATGTATGAAATTCTAAGGATATTATTATTTTTCTAACCAAAATCCTAATGATTACTCTCATTATTCTAGATAAAATTCTAACTAGGTCTATTCTTATTCTAATGGGCGCGAAAAAATGATGGTCGAAGTTATGGGTTGACGTTCTAATATATGGATATTATGGTGATTACGCAAGAGATTATTTTATAAAACTCTACATATTATTAGTATCGCTACACAAGGTTTTCTAAAAAGTTGTTATCATTAGCCTACATAGGAATTTGAGTATCATTTTTCTAATTGCACGCTGATTTCCAACCAACTTCATTATTTCATGCAAGATTTCATTGTCATAATCCCTTATAGGATTCAATCATCCCCTCCCCCTACAAAATTCGGAATTCTTCGTCACTGGTTGTCGTTATAGAATTTATCATTTGTCAGATACGGGATACCACTGTTTATTATGCCAATATAAGGTATTATTCATATTATGTCTAAAATTTTTATATGATTATCATCATAGAATGGATTTCAAAAAATTCTTTATTACTTATCATTATCGTAGAACAGACCAGTTTATAAATTTTATTATGATTAATAACATATATCATACCCTTCCCAAGGTTCGGGTCACAAACCTTTATAATTATCAATATCATATGGCATATAGTTTCATAAATTTTGCAATTTTTTTGTACTATTACTATCATATGGTATATCGATTGTAAGGTTGCAAAAACTGAATGTAGAAATCTCACCTATTTGGGCGACTGAAGATATACTAGATTCCACATCTCCTGTTTACATGGTAGTAAGTCAAATTATCTCCGGCGTTCGGTCTGGTGTTCGCCTACTATAATTAGATAATGCGGTAAGTAGGGACTTGAGTTAATCAAAATTTCATTCTTTGAGTTTACGGTGACCTTGCCTGCAGCGTCAATTGTTAACAGTGAATGATTGGTTTGGTTTGTGTGACTAGGGCTAGGAATTAATGATTAATAAATAGTAATTATTAGATTACCTCGTGAATGTTCCCTTTTCTTGCTCCGGGGGCTTCTTTGGTGGATGTGTTGACAAATTGCGAATATTTGTTCATTCAAATTTTTAAATCTGTTGAATCCTTTAGAGAATCTGTCCTTTAGATATATATCCATCGTAAGTTGCACGTGACGATAATTCTACCTCGTCAGTTCTCTATTTGGTGTGCATCTGATCTGTGATGAAGAGAACCAGGTAATAGTCGACTTTTCTAATAATTGATTTCTTAAATTCAGGTCATTCTTTCTTTACATAGTCATGTTGCCTACTGTGTTGGATTTGACTAATTTTTGTCCTTGATTATGCCGAGAAAACTTCTGTTGGATTTTTATTTTTTATCTATTCAAGATTCAATTTTATTCAGACTAAAGCTTGGTAGCTTTATTGATAGTTGAAAAGCTGCCTGTTAGGATATTTATGTTTTTACTTTAGCTTGCTCCTTTTACATGATTTATGGTCTATGACACCTCTGTAGCGATTCGCCATACTCGGAAATTTCAGCATTATATGTCAGACAACTGATTTTTGCTTTTGTTATATACAACTTATGATTAAAACTTTAGCTTATTTACCAACTTATTATGCAGACCAAACAAACGTTAGATTTTAATTGATTATTATCGAAATCGGAAATTCTTTTTGAATGGTTCAAATATGCATTGGTTGCTTTTATTACTGCAGACACTTCTTGCCTCACCAAAGTTCTCAATAGTCCAAAACTAAATGTTACATACAATCTTCCAAACTAAGTAATTAGACAGTTTCTACTCAATAACTGTTTCAATTCCACTATTCCGAGGATGTTGTCCTATATCCATTTTTAATTTGAGATATTAAATTAGTTTTGCGAAGTAATTCTCTAACTGCCCGATCTTGTCCACGAATATACTGATCGATGTCTTACGGCTTTCTGATTTATCACAGGTGCAACTGGGTATGGGATTAATTGTAGTCATTCTATCGAGCTTTAATAAATAGCGCTTAAATTATTGAAATATGATATCCGTATCGTCTTAAGTTTGCATTTTACTACATCCTGTATTCGTAAATCACTCGAATTACTGTGATTAACTTACGTACATTTTTTAAAGAAAGAAAATGGTAACTGACATACCACGATATTACAATCCAAGAGGAGCAAAGGAATTTTTTTCAAATTGCATATAGTTATAGTATCGTGGGATCTTTACGAGCACATAAGCTTATAGTGGACGTTCGCTGAGTTAACCTTTTACCATCTTTTATAAAGATTTTGATAGTAATTGACGTTGGTAACTTAAGAGATAATTACTGTAGTTTATGTCACGAGGTCATACTAATTAGAGGCCACAGCAACGATTTTGATTCTCTCCAATTCCCCATACACTTCCCCTTAATTTGATCCTGAGCGAATGTATGTTTATATATAAATTAATGAGTGCCCACTGGACACTGCGGGTGTTTTAATTTAGCCGTTGTTATAGAAATTTGGTCGAGTTTATGAAAGAGTGGATCCGAAATAGCCAAAACACTATTCCTTCCTCAACCATTAACCCATACGGGATGAATCGATTTTACGTTCCAGCTACTGCGTCTTCACGCCGTAAACCTTCACGGCACGAATTATTTGGCGGACTTAACACCGCCACTTACCAATTCGATTGTGGCTATGTAAAATTCAATATCTTGTATGATGTGCGCTGTTGGGGCCGGAAAAAATTCGACATGAGTAAACTTTATACACTTTTTTGTTGAAATATATAGCATACATCACAATCCGTATAATCGTCATGAATGGCATAAACATCATAATGGAAACACACATCAAACCTTTCCCCATGCCGACACCTCAAAACACGAGCTCACATGAGGTGTCCGGTGTGACGCTACGTGGAGGAGGTTTTTTAAACTTCTTCACTCACATTGAAAACACTTGAATCTGAGCTCTTACGACTGGCTTCTAGAAACTGATTTTCAGACTTAAAACTGAATTAAAATTAATGTGAAAATGATCGGTTTAAACACTATACTACGACCCTAACCTTGCGTGTTAAATTTGATTTAGTACAACACAAATTTGACCCACCATCCGTGTTTTCGGTATACTTCTATCCTTAATTCTTTATTATTTTAGTATTAATTTGCAATTTCATTTTCAATTTTCTTAAAATTGATTTGTTTCCAATTCAATTATTTGATTTGTTCCCTTCTTTATGGATTTCCAATTTTTTGTAAATTGTAAAATTTCGGTCAAATTTTATGTTCTCATGTTTTTTTATGTTTATTTCTTGCGGATCTTGTTGCACTTTGTTATTATTTTAATTTTATTTTGTGTTTCTTGATTTTATATTTAATTGTTTTCTTCCTCTCATTTTAGCATGGTTAGTTAGTGTTTTATGGGTCCGATTTTAAATATGCATGTTGTATTTGCGTGTGTATTACCGATCCATTTAAAAAAATTTATATTCTAGCTAAACAATAGGAATATTAAATAATACATCTGTTTTTTTTAATTGTGTATAAAAGTTATTTTAAAGCATTAATTTATAAATATTGTTAAAAATAACTTTATGAAAAAATGTTTCGTGTTTTTTCGAATCATAAAAAAACGTGATGAAAGCAGATATATTATTAAAAATGACTTATTAATTTCTTTATGTAAATGTTATATATCATAAATTTTCATTAAAACTTTGAATAGTTAATTTTTTACTATTTTTTCACAAAAATAAGATTTAAATTTTATTTTCTAATTTCAATATAAATTATTATTATAATGCATTCAATTAATGCCTTTATCATAATTATTGAAATCGAAGGATTTAATGTGCCTTAAATAAATCGACGCTTTATGCAGTGCATGTTGAGCCAGGGCTTGGTCTTATACTTAATTAGTTGCGTCCTCTGTAAGTAGCATTAAAATTAAACAATAAATGGCCTTAAACAAAAGGCCTTTTTTACGTGGAACAAGGCCTATTCCAATAATATAAAAAATATTCAGAAAATAAAAATAACTAATTAATTAATTGAAATTTTAATGATGGTTGCTACTGAATCCTGGCACAACTAATAATGATTGGCTGCTAATGAATCCTGGCACTAATAATGATGGTTGCTAATTGTGGGGTTCATGGTTAGTATAACCTTGACCCTAAATATAATTATTCTCGCCCCAATAGTTACCCGTTGCCAAGCAACGTTGGTAATGTAAACACGGGTCATGGGATCGCCAAAGGTGAGCGCCACGAAGGAGCTGCTAAGGCCCGATCCCCTAGCGTGTTCAACGCACTACCGATAGAAGGCATGTGCGCGATTTCGCAATTCCTGTCCCTTTCACGTCGTTGTCTGTCACATCGCTCAGTTATCTTTTTCGGCACATCTCTATGAAACTACAACTACCTCGCTGACATCACTTCTATCGCTACCAATTAAATAAACAATACTCAGACACTACGACCAAAACTTTATTAATTATCCACTTAGTTTTTGTATTTTCCCTGTGCGCTTTCGATACGTCGGGATTATTGCGCGCGCTCCATTTTTTTACAGTCGGCCGTTGAGGCTGCTCACGTCCTGTTTGGTGATGTTTGTCGTGGCTCTATATACACGAAACTTGCGCGGGTGGAAGATCAGGTTATGGACCGCGCTTGCGCCTTCCTGACAGGCGATAGCGCCACCTCCAGCCGCGAATCTGGGTCTTTAGAGCTTGTCCGAGACTTTTTCCTCGGCCCACCTCGCTGGGCAGCCGTCACCGTGATTCAGTCCTCATTTATGGCAGGCTCCACCAGGTTGCTACTTAACACCTTCTGAATCTCCCGGTCAGTTGGATTAATTGTCGATTGAGATCTGCATCTCCCTGCGTGCTCTTTGAGGCAATATCAAATTGTGGAATCCTATTAAGACAGCAATCCTAGAAGTTTACTTCATTAGATGAACAACAAAAATTATAATCAATAAGATGCTTAAAATAAATTTTAATTATGCTACTCTAGTTAGATGGATTTTTCGCAATTCCCAATAATGAATCTATGAACAAGTGAACAAAATAACCCGTAATATTTATTTTATCAAATTTTTATCCATTAAGGGTTGTTCTTATCTCGTCGCAGTAAGATGATAATGATTTTTCCACCAACGCCTGACGTGGAGAAAATTACGACTCAATGCGATATATAGAATCGTTACTTAGATGACCAGTTTGAGGCGTAGTGATGGCCTATCTTTTTGTAAAAACGTCGTATTACTTTCATCGTACTTGTTATTTGATCAGCACGTTTTATCAATTTTGTATCAATTTTCCACATCAACGACTTAAATTCGGAGTCAAGACTAGTTGGAGCATAAAGAAGATTCGTGACGAATGTGAGTTCAACTGGTTCATCAATTGAGGCATGAATCACTATTTTATTTCACGTGATCCTATACTCGGTCATTCATCCTTGTTAGCATTCAAACTGGTGAAGTCATAGAATTAGTTGTCATATAACGTCATAATTTGCAAACATCTTAAGGCTATGGTTATTCAATAAAACTTTTATTCAGTTCTCATTAATCATAGACACATGATGCGAATATTAGCTTCTTCCTTGGTTCAAAATTCCTAAGTAGTGGCAAATTATGAGACAAATAAGCCAGGCATCAGCGAGAAGAATTAAGAAATTTTATTAAAACACTTTTTAATGTTCTTTTAATCTCTTATCATCTTAGTGAAACCAATCTTTGTTCCATGAGCCACCACGTAGTGATGTCCGTCTTCGTTAAGCGAGGTCTTATTCTGGCTGTAAACACCTTCGTCTTTGATCATTTGTTTTCAATTTTGGGTTATTCAGAAATTCTGACTGTGCAAGCAGAATGACAGGCTATTTTGTACACTGTTCTTGTGTCGTGTCTGATGTTGGTGAGGCAAGCATAGGTAGGTCTAATTCGCAGTGATTCTAAAGATAGTCACGGTTCTCGTTTCTCTACTCGGTAAGTATTATTTGGCAATTGGGTGACGTGATCGATAGGGAAATGAAAGTAAATGCACACCCTCCTCGCATTTCCCTCACGACGTGGCAATTTTCTCTGTCCCGATTAGTTGTCCTCGTCGAGTGGATTGCCTACTATATCATTAAAATTCCTATTTCTCAAATTTATTGATCCGCAATTGGGATAGATCGATTGTTGATATTTCGCAAATTGTCACCGGCACCTCGATTAAATTCGCGACACCACACAAAAACTACAAAGCCACATACGGATAGTAGAATAAAAACAATGAAGCACAGTATCAAATGGGACTCAGATGCTTTCAACAGTGGCAAGGAACAAATATTATCACAAGCCCAAGATGACAGTGAAGAAGATATGGGCTATATTCGAACCTTCCCAAATTGAATTAAAATTCAATAGGAATGGCACCCTGAAACATTCGAGGACAATTACGGTACGCGAGAATGGAAGTATCTTTATATAAGAGTACAAAAAAAAAAAAACTTAGGAAACAAGTCAATACTGGACAGCAAGAGGCCAACAACATCCAACAATGGATGCGATAAGAATTCTAGACGATGATATTTGTCAATGTTAGGCAAGAAAAAACAACGAGACAATACATGGACACAGAAGATTCTAGCGAAGCAGAATTAAGGCTAGAAACCGAATCCGAATAGAAAACAACTTCATCATAGATAGAGAAAAAGAAAATCACAGACAGATTATGCCACCATTCGGAAGGTAGAATTAACGAAGGAGAGTTCTGAAACTGGCAAATTTCGGAAAAGGCGTTAAGAGCAACGAAATGCATGATTCAGACGTAAAAGTGGAGATGGTACGAGACAGAGAAATAAGATACGGGACATTACTTAACGGCCCAGAGGACGAAGTTGGATGATAGGGTGACCCATACACATTATCCTGAAACAAATAACACAAAGCAGTGCGGCAAGTACAGAGTGAACATATATGACGAGGAACGGGCCTTAAATAAATAAATTTCCTCAAGATGCAGAACCCAAACAATGTCAATCCCAATATAACAGATCCCAACAGAACAATCAATTCCCCGTGCCAAACAATAATTCGACAACCAAATTATTTCCCTGCAATCTATTCCTCTGTGTATCGACAATTATTATTCTTAAACAATATCGAAACAATTGTTAATTCATTAATTGATGAACAATTAATACCTTGTGTATTATCCTTATACTTTGTAAATAATTTTCTTAAAACAGTATTATTGTTGAGTGGGATATTTAATTTTATTGATTGGTTGTGGTAGCAATACATTTATTATTATTTGTCCTTGATATTTTTAAAACCAAAAAAATCAATTCAAACCTAAAACAATCAATAACAAAATAAACAAACACTCGGAAAGGTAATAAAGTAAACTGAAAATATCAATTGCGTACTTTTAGTATATATAAGAGGAAATTTTTCAATATAAATAAATATTTGTAAATCTTACACCATTAAATAATAAAATAATTTTAATAAATAAAACCTTTACGCTGATCAAATTATTCAGTATAATAACTACTGGAGTATTTTTCAGTTCAATTGCCCACTAAAATTAACCGAAAAGAAGCGTCTGAAAAAGGAAATTCTTTTTAGACCTTAAATCGATACAGAAAAAGTTCTACATAAATCTTTTTGCATACATTTACACAACACGCACTTCATACATTCTAACATTATATAGCACGCATAAAATTTTTATCTATTGATTATTTAATAAATTTGTATCAAAGAAGTTGGAATTGATTGAAAAAGAAATTGGTTATATTTGGTAAATTTTATTAATAAATTTTTTATTTACATCTGACTTTGTCTTTTGATTTATATAAGAAACCAGTGCAAGTTGAGACTCACTAAAATCGAGACCTCTACATATTATCGCCAATGATTCGTGCCCGTGAAGGTTCCGGCGTGAGAACGCAGGAACTGGAACGTCAATGTTATTTCCGCATAAGGGAAAATGGGGATGGGGAAATAGTCTTTTGGCTGTTTCCTCGTCACCCAATTCTCATAAAATCGACCTAAATTATATTTACATATGGCTCAAAATTATCACACGAGTAGTCCAGTGGGCACTCATTAATTATAATATGACATGCCCTAGGGTCACAATGAATAACCGGGGAAATAGAAAAAATGAAATCGTTGTTGGAATTTAATATGCGTATTTAACACTAAAAAGTGAGTGAAATATATGTTAAATAAATTTGAGATATTTGTTTCGCACCAACCTTAAAGCGTAGTATAAACTCTCGTTGTTTATAGAACTCTAATTATCATATTGAAATTCAATAAATTTACTTGATAAAATAACTGTCATGTAGTCTGTCATAAAGCTCTCAGCCTAAACCACAAGTAAATATCAATATAATTCTTACGGTAAAGAAATAGAAATCAGTTTATGGTAACTCTCGGAATAAGGATTTAAGATAATAGACATTTAAATTGGGATAGGATAAATGTTAACGCACTCTTTCCAATGCGATATTTGAAACATTAATGAATCACAACGACCGATTGATAGTTAACAATTTATCACACTGGAGCTCTCGCACATAACGTAAACTCATAAGACTAAAATCATGCTTAAAACAGCCATAACACCACTTAGGAGGGAATAATATAAAGCTATAACGCCCTAAAAGGAAAAATACTCTCGTAATAGTGATGTTTGTCAATGGGGTATAAAAAATAATAAACTAAGGAAAATGACGAATATAAGATTTAAGTTCCCACTCAAATCACCTGAGCACATTTAATCTAAAACACTAACATCGGAAAAGTAATTAGAATGAGATAAGTGTTTTACTTCTTTAAACATATGAGTTCTTTAAGCACTCTGAACCGCCAAGGATTTTTTGTTTGATGCCAAAAGTTTAATCAAAAGACTCCTAACTCACCCAGCATCGCCGTACAAACCCCTCTAACAAACCAAAGTCAAATGAGCACATAAGCAAACTTTTGACTCGGTATAAAAATGATCGTTAAATAAGTCTTTGAGACTCGATCAACACCTATGTGCTGAATTAATGTCTGCATCGAAAAAGGATAAGTCAGATCCGTAAAATAATAATCTCTTATGAAGAAGCACTTGGAGTAGAATAGGTAACCCATTGTTGCCCCACAAACCTTTCCCACGCGCATTTTCAACCCAAATAAAAATAAACATCAGAAAATCAGTCACAAAAAATCAGAAAAATCATCAAAATAACAACTTGAGAAATATTTTAATTTTGAAAAATACTCTGGCTAAATTCAGCGGCCACCAAAAAAATAAAATCTTTTTTGTTGTTTTCGTCGATATTCCTTCGCTGGGGATTGAAGCCCTGAAATGATAAAGATTCAAAATCCAAATATTCTAGCCCTCGAATAACACTTACGATCATAAAGAGTTCACTAGAATAGTTTGCCGCCAAAATTCGAGTAAATCTATAAATTATAAAATGCGGTAATAAGATAAATTAGTATAAATTGAAATTTACTATATACGTCTATCTTGACATTTACCTCGGAATAAATCGATACACTATCATGACGCACACTGCACAACCAAAATTCGAACACCCGATGGCCCAAAAATTTGACGATTTATTTTTATTGGATTTTGTTTAGGTGAATCGAGAGTCACTATCCGATTTCCCGCGCATCTGCCGATCGTTGGCGACAGGCCGTGTGGGATGCGGGCTTTACCGTATTCCAAGAGAGAGAGTCCAGATACGGCACTCCACGACAAATGTGAGATGTTGAGCTACCGTTCGTAGCGATAAAACGGGAGCCGGGCCGCAATCCGGCCAGGGAAATTCGTGGACAGCTGATTCCCTCCTCGCTCGTCCCTCGAGGAAATCGACTGAACAACGACAACTCCAGGTAAGCCCGGCCAGGCTTATCCATTGCCAATTGAAGATGAAATATCGCCGCAGGATCGCCTGCACGGACAATGAACACTGCCGCAAACTCCTCTTTCAACCTATACGACAAGGTTGAACGTTAGCACGGAACCACCACACTGACGCAGCTTCTTCCGAAAAGGCCCGCCTTTTCGGAAATGCGAATGAACGAGGAGATATATTACAACCTTATGCCAAGCAACTGACGTGAGATTAATCCTCCGCGCGTTCTGAAGGACTGACAAATCAACAATTTCGCATGTGACGACATAATAGAACCCATTTTTGAATAAATGAATTGTTAGTCAAATAATTTCATTTACTTGTTTCACTTATAGTATACTACAAAATAACCTCACTCGACGAACCATTATTAATCCAGTAATTCCTAACCCATTCTGATTTCACTGAATTGAAATAATATAATGTGGCAAATTTACTTTACAGATATGGAGCCAGCAAGGATGTTACAGCGTGAGCTGGACTACGCCAGGAGAGCTAACGTAAATCTCCGGACTTAGTTACTGTAGCAGTCCAATGAAATTCAACGAATTCAAGCCATATGGATAGAACCGACCAAAAAGAAAGCACTCTATCAAAAACTAACGCACGCCAAAGTGGTCCAAAGAACACAATTAACCAAAGTTTGAGAACGCGATAAAGGGGCTAGAGTGGCGGTGTCACCTGCCCGGAAGGCTGTCAGCACATGACCTACCCACTTGTTTTCGCCCCTGCTGCTCGAATATCAACCCACGTATAACTGGCGCACCTAAATATGTTGTTTCGTTGATAAAATATATGTCTCGTTATCGTTTAACTATTATCTTGATGATCATTTGGAGGTTAATACACGTGAAGGAGATAGGAGGATAAAGGGACCTAAAAGTCGAAATCGAGCACAGGCCTTATATCGGCAGCTCATTGGACCCATGGATCGTTCTGTCAATTTATACCTTAGCAATAGTGCTCACTTTTTGCGGACGATCTACCCACTCGAACACAGTTCCAACGTTGCTTAGCAACGGGTACCGAGTGATAAGCGAAAGAATATTTATATTGCGTTGTCTGGGTAACAACTATATAGTTTAGACATCAAACCCCAGAAACCCACCACAATTATTTTCTTCAGATATGAGCACAGTCCACGTCATCAGCCAGGAAGTCATCCATTTACGGAAAGTTAATGTAAATTTCCAAAATCAGTTACTACAAATAAGCAAGGAGTGTCAATGCCTAAAGATGAACGCAGCTCAACATGGCTTGCGAGCAAAACGACTGATAGTGCAATCTCTACGTACTCAAATTCGTGGCCCTATAGATTAGCGTTAACTGCCAGTAAGGAGAGCAACGCAGTTACCCATCCCCTAGTTTTCGCTGTATTTAAATTTCATGTAATGACCCATTCACCTTTATGTAGCACTTACGGATTCCAAATTTTAATTTTCATCCTTGCATAATTATATTTTTTAAGTTTTCAGGAAAAAACAATTTATTTAAAATGGATAATTTTTTAAAAAATTCAACCAATAATTTATCAAAAATCTTAATTAGAAAAGATAATAAAATTTCATCATTTTAAAATTAATTTAAAACATTTTTGTTTTAATATTAAAATTTAGCGAAAATATTTTTTAAAAAAATATGAATATAAATGATTTTTCCGAAGCGGTTGCCCACCGTTGTATTGTGGCATTTAATGACATACCGATTGGGGACAACAATTGTCCCATAAATCATTTCAACATTTTGAAACAGATGTCTCAATATTTTAGAATACGCTGCACATTTGGGCCAGTATTACAAACGTGGCTTACGCGCCACTATAATCAGTGAAGTTTTTTCTTTTATTTAATTTAAAATTATTAATTTTTTAGATGCATCAAAATAACCCACCGGTTAATCAGCCTCTATATTCTTGGCCCCCAAACGCGGTATTATTATAATTTATTATTATAAGTATTTTATAACAAATTTAGCAGATGCGCAACCACCAGCTTGGGCGCAACAAATGATGGTGAAATATACCATACACGCCAGATTTGATGCCATTGATGGCAGATTAAATGTTAAGCACGCCAGAATACTGCATGACGAGCAACGTTTGCTGCTCAGACAATGACAGAACGCTGCAGTAAACAACGCAGCGATTGAAGCATTGCAAAATGACGTGAGGGATTATCATCCCATTACGTTAATTATTTTAACTATTATATAAAATATAAAACATTTAGGAAAATTGTATTCCAATTCAAATAGATTATCTTTTTGCAGAAATTTCAATTCACTTTAGAAGAGGCAGATTTTATTCGTTAACACTTCTCCGAGAGAATCTAATACGTTTAATGAAATATTTTTGGAAAATAACTGTAAAATTGAAATGAATCTCTAGTAGTGGATTCGTTGAAAATTTAAGTTGTTCTACTTTTTAATTCTTACTTTTCAGTTTATTATTGGTTTTGGTGAATTTTTCAGAGAAATCAATTGTATTAATAGTTGGTTGATTGTATTATTATGCATTATAAGAAAGCCTTGTGAGAGAATATTTTTTTGCATTGCCGAGATTCTGGGATACTACTAATAAGAATTGTATATATTATTATTGTATATATTAGAATTGTATATATTTGTATAAACTACTAATAAGAATTGTATATATTATTATTGTATATATTAGAATTGTATATATTTGTATAATAAATTATTGAAATCTATCAAAAACTTTAATTTTCTTTATTAAGCCAAATTATTTTGTATAAAATAAACTATTAGCTACTTTAAATTAGTAAATAAATAAATTTAAAAATGAAATTAATAACATTAAATTTTCAGGCCTCTCGTCAATTGATGAAGTTTTACCAAGAATCAAATCTCTCTTGGAATGTTCTCGGATCAATCAATGATATTTTCTGTTGGATTTTTAAATAAATTCTCCTGAAAATTTGTCATTGTTGTTCGTAAATAAATAAAATTTGAATAGTGCTCTGCTGAATCGAACTAATAATGAAGCCTGAATATAATAAGTTTCTGAAAATTAAAATATAAACATGTATATCATCTTATATATGAACTTTAGTTTAAGTTTTTATTATTATAATGATTTAATTCTATAAAGTTCTCTTCTAATTAATCAAAGTTAAATTTAAGCATTTCTGAATTATATTGCTATCATTACACCGGTAACTGACAAATTACTTGCTTCTAGTACCTTATGAATAGGGTACACCACAACAAACGATAAGGCCGCCTCTTTTTAAAGTGCTGATTTGGTCTAGAAATGAAAAAATAAATTATGGAAACTTTTTAAAACGCTGTAAACTTTATTAATCCAATTCCCTGCTAATGCTCGCATCAGGATTCCCTACAGTGTACTGAAAAATAGATTCGAATCTACACGCATCAACAAGTGATCCGAATTTATATGCAATGCATCACAGTCACAAAAACCATGATCTCTTTTTCTGAAAAATAAAATTAAATGTTGTAAGTTAAGAATGAATTTAAGAATTATACATCAAGAATGACTTGCTTCCGCTCGCTGCGTAGTTCGCGCGTGTTCATCTAATTCAATCGGCAGTACGACATTCTAATAATTTAGTATGATTTCGTCGTGGCTAAAATTAGGTTTCATTGCTTCTCAATATACAAGTAGTATAACTACTTCATTATACCACGATTCGTTATCAACCAATATTATGACAGACATTAAGAAAGCAACAACGTAATAGCTGACTGAACATATTGAATGAAATCAAAATTTATGTTCAATTATAATAATTTAATTTTTGAGAATTTATTTTATTATTTGTTAACATGGGGAAAATATGTGCTGAGTTGAATAAATTACGAGAAACAATATCTTAGAAATTCAAAAAAATACTTGAATTTGCCACCGTCGAGGCGAGAAATTGCTTGTAGAACTGTAATCAATTCTTGCAAACGTTTTGTATAAAGCATTTGCAGTTCACAGTGATGTTTGATGCTTTGAGTCGTTTTGTTCAAATGGCCGCGAGTGAGGCGATTTGGTATAGGGCAGCTCGAGACACTCATGTCGAGCTTATCTAGAATACCCACCCTGGAAACAAAATCTAGATGCCAAGTTAAACAGACAGGAGACCTGAAGCAGTCATCCTCATATGGGTTCTTCCAGTTTTGATTCATTCCCTCATTAATACTAATTGGTTCCAAAGGTTTTAATAATTTTATAATTCAACATAACATCTAAGAATTGTCATAAAGTTACCGAAATAAACACGCTAATATAATAGTCAATCAGTGTGAAGTATAAAAACTATATTGTTACTAGTAACTTGTATTTACTAGCTAGATCGTCTCTAATAGTCGTTGTAAAGGTCGCAATATGTTTAATTAATAAATCAAATAACTCCCGGTCTGGAGTTGCGTGTTCCGATCTCGTTTATCAATCCTCCATAATTAAAAATCTGATTAATCGTCTGAGAAAAATATTTGGGATTTCTAAATTTAGTTGGAGAAACGGTGATAATTTGAGTAAAATAGTCTGAATGAGATGAAGAGCGTCGTTTTAAAATTCCGGTCCAACATCACTGTATTAAGAATCCCGCATGGTGAAACAAAGCATGTGTGCCACAAAATTGATACAGTTTATATTCTTCATAATAGACCGCATCGAGTGAAAGGGCATCGTTGGGTAAATTATTGTGAAGAGCTCGTTAAGTGCAAGTACGATGGAGCTATACTAGATAAAAACAAAAAGCAGAAATTAGGGAGTTGTTAATGACTTTAAAAACTTAGCGAAACAAAAAATATAAACCTTACCTGCCTGCTCAATTTGCACAAAGGAAATGGCACTAGCCATCTTGACCATGATCCTGATGTATAAAGCATAAGTTGAATGATTTGTTAACATTTCTCCTCAGTTTGGTGAAATTGCCAAAGGGTCCGAAGAATTGGAAAATTAGCCTCCTCTTAAGGATGAAGAGTTGTGGCCAAAAAAGTTTACGAATGGTTTTTCATGTGAAAAGCGAAGCCTAATTGGAACTAAGAGGTAGTATCAGTCTATTCGTCCCAATAGGATACGAAGCCAGCTAAAGCCTCATATGGGCTACCGAAAAATCCATAAAGATGGGTGCGACCTCTATGAGAAGTGTGTCGATGGATTGGTACGCCAGTATAAAATAGCCAAATTTTTAGATGATTATAAAACCATTATCGATCAGAGTTTGAATGTAAGGATAGTTTGAGCTTTGTTTCTTGTATTTGCAAAGCTACAAACGAACGAAGTATGAATGAGTAACTGGTTTCGTTTGATGTTTGTGAGTTTGTTTGACGAATGTGCCACTGGTGTGAAGACCACATCTGACTTAATTGCTGTGCGCTTGTGGCAAGAAAAGTATCGGAACATCACATTCCTGGCGATAGAACGGCATTTCGAAAACTCTCTGAATTTGCTACTTCAAATGTCAATCCTCTTTTCACATGGATGAATGGTATCAAACAAATAGAGGAAGTCGCTATGGGCTTCCCTTTAGCACCAACGATGGGCATCAATATTTTTGGCTAGTGTGGAAAAGAAGAATGCTTCTTTCCAATTTGAAAAACCTTTTGTTTATAAAGAGGTATGGTGGATGATAGTTTTCTTATCATTTGATGACAAACCAGAAACATGTAAACCGTTTTTGCAGTTATGAACAGTTACATACAATAACATTGTATTCACACGTGTGAAAACGGAGAGACAAGTCAGTCGATTGCGTTTTTGATTTGTTAATTCAATCCAAAGATAAGACAGTATGAGACAGAGATTTTCATCAGAAAACAACTGATACTGGTCTTTATAACTGTCTCCAAGAAAAGAGCTTTGTGAAATCTCTAAGTATAAGAAAACATCTGGTGAAAGGATTGATTTTCGTTCATCGGCTATCTTCTACCTTTGCTAATTCGGTAAAAAAGTCGTTGAATAATTGGGTTTGGAGCTTGTTGATATAAGAATGGGATATCTAAATCATTGTTTAGTTGTTAACTATAAAAGAAAACGTTGATAAATTGATTAAAAATCTAAGGATCATGTTGTGGAAAGTCGAATGTAATTGTGTCGGAGGCGTGTGAATTGCAGTGTCTGACTGCGGTGTGCCTGCTAAAGAATGGGATAAAAAAAATTGAGCCTAAATGAATGTTTACGTATGTCGCGTACTCTGAAGGCTTTTACACATTATAAGAGGAATTGGGTAAGACTGATAGGAAATTTAGAGTAACAAGATCGTTCTGAATTCGTGTAAGGTACGCAATATGTTTGATTAATAAATCCAAAAACTTCAGGTTGGATTCGCTGTCTCTGATCTCGTTTATCAATTTACATGTAATGGGTGTAATTGCCGACAATACCATTGGACGAAGACGTCCCGTCCATCCTCTGTATCGATCTTGGAGCCATTGTCGATTGAAGAGGTTTTGACCAATATTAGTGCACACAATCAGATGTCTGTAAAAGGTGATATAAGCGGAATGTCTGACTTTAAATTTGTTGAGAAGTTTTAATAGTTATTGGGAACCGAGGACTATATGTGAAGCAATGTGCTGATAAGGTCATACATGGGAATCCAAAGATTAATGTGCAGAGTGGCTGTGACACGACATGTATTTGAATGTTTTTAAATAGTTACGTATTTAAGATCATGTTTTTTTTAAATATTAACTAAATAATGAGAATTTGTAAATTGCATTATTCTTTAAAAAATTAGAATATAAAGTAACAAAATTTAAAATTTAACAATTAATTTAAAATATTTTTAAAAATATTTATGTTATTAACAAAAATTAAATTAATAAAAAATAATTTGTTTAAATTAAATATTAATTCATAATATTTTTAGTTGGTTTTGAGTACCTGAAGATGATAGCTGTGCTATCGAAATATATCGTAAGAAAGGTTTTTTATTGGCGTTATCGTTTAATTAAATCGTTGCCAAATTTATTTAATTATTTATTTATATGTAAATATATGTAAATATAGAATGATAAATTCATGTGTATAATTATATTTGTATAGATAAACTTAATTTTAGGCTTTTATGTTATTTTTAAAATAATTTATTTTAACTACTTGAAAGATTATCATATAACGAATTTTATAATGAATTTCATAGCGAGCGAGGAAAATAATAATTGGTAAAGCAGTAAAATGCATCCGACACAGCAAAGTGAATGATTTGTTACTGCATTACCCAAGGCCACAAATTTTCCACACAACCTCAAAACTTTTTCAACCTTTTATGAGAAGAACACACTGATTCTCAATTTCTTTAAATTCTTTCAAAAATGATATATGATGATTATTGTATTAGTTTGCACATTGTCTCTTCATTATTGGAAAATGAACAGAATTTTGCTATTTCAAATGTTTATGAGGGACAAATGCTGTACACCTTCTAGACACTACTTTGGTAGTATCGAATTTTTACACGTTACTGTTTATCATTTCATATTCCTATTAATGAAATTTGAGTTTCCTTCCTGATAAAGCTCTGATAACGAAAACATCAACTAAACTAACTAAGCCAGTTTGGTATGTGGAATAACAAAATCTCTATTGGGTTTTTCGTTAATCATTTTCTTAGTAAGGCCTTCTCGATCTTCTATCTCGGAAAGGTTTCATGAAAAGGTTCTGCCCACTTCTTGTTGGATAATGACACTGATCCGAGTGTTCATCTCAAAGGTCGGTTATCCGGCGCAGAGCCGATCCATTAAATAACTGTGCCGGTAAAATCACGTTGGTAGACGCTCGCATTCAAGTCAACGCTGGGTCGTTCAATTCCAATGACACGCAGTAGTCTGGCGCATATCCGTTGGTGCTTGGGATTTATCCGGATGCGATGGCCGCATTTATTTGTTCCAAATGTGTTCGTGCCATTCAAGCCTTCCACTTGAACTTCTTCACGAGTTCTTCCAAACGGTATAGGGAGAACTCTGCACGCTGAAACGTGCCTGCACTTAAATTTAAAATTTAATATAGCTTTAAAGCCTAATGAAGGGTGCCTTAGTGAATAATGAGAAAAGGATAAATAGATAAATAGGAATTGATAATTAGACGAGTAAGGCCCATGATATAGAAAGTTGAAGCATGTCTGATGTAGCTTGAGGGAGTGAGTATCCCATATTTAAGGTCAACCCAGTCAAAACTCACCATTGTTAAAGGGATAGTATTCTGCATTTTAGTGGGTTATCGCTATAAGATTTGGAGCCCATCCTCACTTTACCTGTTGCTATGCACCGTAGACTGCACAGGTCTGTGGAATCCGCCAATAGTATAAGCTTCGTAACTGAAGATTGCTCTGACACTGGACTCACAAGTTGGTTAAGCTAACTGCCAGTTAGAAGGCTCCTGGCGTTTTCTCTTTCCTTGTCCTTATCATTATTATTATCTTGATCTTAGGTGATTCTCGTTTACTTAGTTTCAGTAATGAATCATGTTACAAGGACGTTAGTGATACGACAGTTGAATTAAAATTAATTATGCTTTATTCTAAAGCTAGTACCGCTTTCTCGTGGTAAACATTGTTTAATTTACTATTATAATGTATTTATAATAAACGGAGATGGACAAAACATAAATGAATTTATATTGACGCACGTTAACATGTCTCATCACAGCATTCACGGTCTAGAATGGATTGTGAGGATCATGATTTTCCAGGACTTGAGCTTTCCTTGCTGCAACACAGGTTTTTAACGTATTTCTGAACCTTCTCATCATCCAGTAGTAGATTATTTAAACATAACTATTACATCATTACTGTTACCACGCACGCATTTACTAAACATCCGAGACGCTAAAAATAAATTAACACCACTATTATTTCTACTTTTCTATAGATTAGTTTCCGATATATATTGTTTCTACTTCTATTGCTTCGCAGCGAACTGCTTTCTCAGCATATTTCCTTTTAATTCAACTACTAGAGAAGACATATCTAATGTTTCTTTTGATAGAAATTTGTCGCGATTTACAAGTTTTTAATGGCCGACTTAGCTTCCGAAGCATTTGGTAAGACGATGATGAATTAAGAATCAAAGAGAGCAAGACTGCATTATGACCTTAAAATCCTTACCGACATCAACGGATACGTGAAACCAATTACTACTCACTTACCAGATTGATATAATGCGCGTACAATAATAATCTGTATTGATAACTGCTCAGATTTCAGTGCATACAAGCAATGTATTCGTCTCAAGACGAGCGGTGTATCATCGCTTCATCCCGCGCTCATCAAAAGGTTTAATTTAGTACTTGGGGAAGACATGCAAATAGAGAATAATTATAAATATCCCAGAAAACTTAAGGCCTTCCTAAAAAACCAATTCCTCAGTTTCTCACATGTCCAATCAGCACATACCTACAAGCCATGTTCTTAGTTCACAAAGACAAAAATATTTTAAAAAAAGCTTGATAAAACTTACTACTGGCAATAACGGAGGCGGATAAATGGCGCAAGTCTTTTGTCAGGGAAAGACACCTATAAAATGAATGCCAACAGGCTAAGGCGTCTAATCCGTATCAGCGTACGCCTCCTCATATCGGTAGAAAGAAACCAATACCGACTTAAACGGTGACAGTATTAGCCAAGCATATAAAGATCATTTGTCAAAGTAATTGTGGTCGTATTCGTTCGAAAAACGTGATTGGGCGGGTTATCCGATGATGTTGATCTTGGCGATCAGAATCCATTTGCTGGTGACTATAAAAGTATCCTGTTTTAGAACGATCTGCAAAAATAAACTTTCTCAAATATTCCATGGTAAAAGAAGTCTGCACTGTCGACGAAATAGAGAGGATGAGACATATTTAGTGGACTACAGGACGATGGAATTGTCCGATTGTCGCAATTTCCTTTGAGGAGGCCCCACAAACCCATTACCTGATGGAGACTATTTGCACAAATTACAGGAGAAGTCAATTCGTATGAATTCAAATTAAGAATGAGCGAAACTGGAAATCATATTATCCACGAGAAACGATTCGCAGTAAAATGTGAATCCTAGAACTCATCATGGAAATGAGCACTTGCTCCTCAGGAAACTCTAATCATTCACTCCAAAGCCAAAATGCGAAAAACATTCAAATAGCAAGATGCCGTCGTCCTCAAATCCGAAAGCCATCTCCTACCGTTTTTGAGCAAATCAAATCTTGAGAACACCTTTAGAAAACGAAAACACACTTGTGCAGAAATCAACTTTATCGAACGAGTCAAGAAACATTGCTTTACGGCTGGTTTTGTACTCGCAACCAAACGCCCGCAATTTTGGCGGATAGCGATATAAAATTACCGAATTATACAACCTATTGAAATCAGCAATTAGGGAATAATAATCAAAAGGTGAAAATCCCAAATTCCAAATATTTTCAACAATACAAATTTCTAGAACTCGTGTTTGGTCTGTTTGTTTTAATAAACTTTATGAATTTTTTAATTTAAAGGCGTTTCTGGCTCATTCTTTTATACGTCGTTTAATAGTAAAGTATAAGCTTTGTGGTGTTATTAAATGAAAAAAACACAAGAAAATCTCCAATAAAAACATGTAATATATTCTTAACTTTATAATTTTTATAATTAGATAAAAACACGTTATAACTAAAATCTCAATAATTAGTTTATAAATTAGATCAAGCGGTTAAATAATAATTATATAAAGTTCGAATAAAACAGCAAAAATTTATTTATAATAAAATTATATATTTCTAAAATATTTAATTTTTACTATGATAAGTTTTGATTCCTTTTTATTAATTAAGAGAGAATACTTATTGGATCTCTAGTTAAATAAATTATCTTTGTAATAAGTGATGAGAGAATCAATTAGACACTTTTTGAATTAAATAAATTGCTATATAAATTATGACTTTTGAAGAGACTGTAACTGGAGACCGCGCCGAAAAATGGAACCGATTCATCCGGTAACAAGAAATTAAGAATCGGAAACTGATTATGAAATCTTTGCATAAAAGGTAAAAGATATTTTCAATTTTAATGTCAAAAGATTGGATGGCCGAAGCATGACGGAAGCAGAACAATAGCTCAAGGACAGTGAAGATTGGATGTACTTAATGATTTGAATTTAGTAATTATTTTTTGGAAAGAATTTAAAGACATCTCCATAACTAGTGAAAATCCTCGTGAATGGTTTAACGACACATTTACAAAAAATAAGTCTATTATGGGCAAAATTTGTGAATTATCACCAGTGAGATAAAACCACTATGAAAGATTCGTTATATTTGAAATTCGAGTAAAGAAACTCGTTGACGAAGTTTATGACTGTGGAATTTCAAAATAAAACATCGTCAATTTGATTTTATGCCACAGAGTTCGGAAAAACCGTTTGAAAGAAAATATATCGACGAAGGCCAATATGACAAGAGAAGAAATTAGAAATTTAGCAAAGGTATATGAATCACGAGAAGGTTACGATACGAAATAACGATCTAAAGAAGTTCAAGTAATAGTTTAATCGACTTATGCAAACGTTACTCAAGGTAAACAGAAGCAATGGATTCAAAAATCTTTTAATAACAGAATATACCCAAATCGTCAAACAGAAATAACTTACCAAAATAGAAATGAAAAAAACAAAAGGCAATTCGATAAAGTGAAACCAGTGGCAGTAAAATATAATGAGATGACAACTACGGAGCGTAGACCACCTCCTTTAGTTTCAATGAAACATATCGCGCGGAAGATTTATAATAGATGTTGTGGTTTACCAGAACCAGTAGAAGATAGATTAAAACCTGGTCAATGCTTTTGCTGTGGATAAAATGACATAGGCGATTCGAATGCCCATTGAAGGGCAAGTGCTTAATATGCGGTAAAGAAGGTCATTCATTTGGAAGCTGCAATTTGTTAGTGAAATCACAAAGTAATACACAAAGAATAGAACAAAGAGTTTATTGTATATACGACGAAAACAATGATAGAAAAGATGAATTGATAGAACCACTCATTCATAATGTTGAGACGGAAAAAACCAACAAGACCCTGTTGCTTACATTTCGTCAGTAGGGTCGAGGCAGTAGATGAGTTTAAAAAACGAAATGTTGAAAAAAAAGATGTGATGTTTAAGAAGGATGATGACAGAAAGTGAAGTATGATGGAAATAAATGGATGCATCAGGTATTGGAAGGATTAGTTTTCAAAGGAGTGGTTGTGTACCTTGATGACATTTTAATATATGCTGAAAATCAGGAAACTCATGATAAATTCCTATTTGAAGTATTCACACGCATTATAGATTCCTAGGTTGAAAATCAATCCAGAGAAATGTGCGTTCAATAAAAGTGAATTAGATTTTATTGGTTATACAGTGAGTGAGAAGGAAATTCAAACAAATAAAAGAAAGATTTCAGAAATTGAAAATAAAACTGAGTCAAAGATTACTACAGAATTGAGATGATTCCTAGGTTTAACAAATTATTATCGACGATTTATCAAGAATTATTCAATGATAGCGGCACCTCTGTACACCGCAACGACAGGTAATGTCAAAATGATTGTTTGGACTGAAGAATGTAGGAAAAGTTTTATCAATTTAAAGAAACTCTTATGTGAAACAAAAATATTAGAATATCCAAGGGCAGATTGACAATTTATCATTGATACAGATGCTAGTTTTGGAGCCATAGGTGCTGTTTTATCTCAAATTAAGGAAGATGGCACCGAAGAAGTGATAGTGTATGGTTCAAGACAATTGACAAAACATGAAATGGGATATTGTGGTGTGACTATAAAGGATTTGTTGGCTCATCACGAATTTATTGTACATTTTAGACAATAGTTATATGGGAGAAGATTTGTAGACAGAACGGATCACAAGGCATTCAAATTTATGAATACAACAAAAAAACAATAAGCCTACAATTTCAGACATGGATGGTATGAGGAAGTTTTATGATGAAGAAATTTTTAAATTGAAAATTTTAAAAATTAAAAAGTTTAGATTAATTTTTAAAAAAACAAAATAAGAAGATATTTTAATTAAAAATATCTTCGTAGAAAATTTGTTTAAATAAGGAAGATTAAAGCAAATAAGTTTTGAGTTTGATATTTATTGAAATAAAATTTATGGAAACAAAAACTGATTTTAATGTTTTACAGGATGAACCTCCTAATATGGTGGCAGCGGTAAACACGGACGCAATCACCGAAAGATTGCTACCAAAGGTATTCTGCCAAGGGAACGATTTGGAAAAGTTCATTAAAAGATGCGAAATTTATTTCGACGCCAAGGGAATCACGCAGAAGAAAGACCAGGAAAGATTAACATCTTGCATGATTGATGAGGATCTCCTGGAAGTGTACGCCAAAACACTGAAAAAAGCCGAAGGATTCCAGGCTAGGTTGCGATTGGCATTCGATCGTGAAAGAGATGTTTTAAAGGATCTACAAAACTTGTTGAATTACAAGCGGAAGGGTGAAGAAATAGACGTATTTTAAAAAGGTGGAGGACCTTGTTTATAGGTTGTTCGAAAATAAAGAATTTACCAAAGAGAAATTAACAGCAAGGATGTTAATAGTATGTGCGGAGAATAAAGAAGTTGAGAAAGAAGTGATACTACGGAAGATAAAAAGCACAGAAGAAATAAAGGAAACACTAACTCGGATGGATAAAGTAGAAAAGCAAAGAGAACAGATAAACAGTATGAAAAGTTACGCCAGAGTGGTCTATCAGGAACCACAGGGAAGAGTACAATACAAGAAGAAAGAACAGAGAGAAGAAAGTATCCGAAGATAAATGCCAGAATGCTGGTTATGCCACAAAATAGGACACATGAAAATTGATTGTCCAATAAAAGGTAAAATAGAATGCTGGACATGTCATAGAAGCGGACATATAAGTAGAAACTGTCCAGATAAAAAAGCTCCAAGATGTTTTGGGTGTGGGAAAGAAGGTCATATAAGAAGATTGTGTCAGGAAATACGCTGTGAAAGATGTAGCAGAAATGGTCATAGATCCGAGGAGTGTTATACAAAGATGAGGTACGGGCAAGCGACGGAGAGACAAAGATTCACGGGAAACAGATACAGTCGAATAAATGGTATCGAGGAAGAAGAAGAAAGGAATCGTGTGTAGAGACAAATGAAGATAATTTTAGGAAGACGTACCCAAACAACAGGGCTCCACCAGTAGAGGAGTTGGTTGGAGCCATATTCTAAACAGAAAATTTGATGGGATATCCTCAAGGGGCAGAAAAGTGGGAGAATGTTGGAAGGGTAAGCGAGAAAGTATACAGGTTCCTAAAGAGAGAAATGTTTGAAGAGGAAGTGGAGAGAATTGGAACCATCGAAACGGAAGCAGGTTGTTGAAATTTTGTATAACAGAATGCAAGGAAGGCCTAGTATAACAGTAAGGATGAATGGGGAAAATTTCGACTGTTTATTAGACACTGGGGCAAGAATCAATGTAATGAGTGTGAACTGTTTCAACAAGCTACGAGGACAAACAATTGACGAAAAGTGACGATAAGTTACGATGCGCAAACGAGAGTACGATCGAGACAATAGGAAAAACGAAGGTGCAAGTAACCATTGGAAATGTTTCGAAGGAAGTTATATTCATTGTGGCGGAGAAAGTGACACCAGACGTGATTGGAGGAATCGAATTACAAGAAACATTTGGATTTAGACTGTTAAAAATTAAAGATATCGAGGCTAGTGAAAAAGACAAGAACTATATTTGTAACATTGAAGCAAAATTTGGCAGAAAAATAAAGGATGAAGAACGATTGATACGAGCGTTGGAGCAGTTAAAGATCAATGAAGATAGCAAATTAAAGGAAATTATAAACAAACAGTGGAAACGTATTATGGCAGATAAATGGGATGTGGGTCGCACACATTTGGTAAAACACAAGATAGTTACAAGAGGTGAGCCGATAAACATAAAACCATATCGCCAACCACTAAATTTGGAATCAAAGATGAAGAAGCAATACAAAATTTGTACGAAAATGGAATTATACGGAAATGTAACTCTCCATGGAATACACCGCTAATATGTGTATGGAAAAAGAGAAAAAGGATATTAGACTATGCTTGGACTTAGACAGCTGAACGCGGTAACAGAGAGGCAGGCATTTCCAATGCCAAACATAGACGAGATGTTGGATTTGTTAGGAGGATCCGTCTTTTTCAGCTCAATCGATCTAGGTAATGCATATTACCAAGTGGAACTAGAAGAAGAATCACAGGAGAAAACAGCTTTCTCAACAAAGAACGGACAATATTGTTTCAACAGAATGCCGTTTGGAATTGCAGCAGCACCAGGTACGTTCCAAGAAATGATGACAAAAGTATTAGGCAAAATAAAGGGAGCAATGGTGTATTTGGACGACATCTTGATTTATTCAAGCAGTAAAGAGAAACACTATACAATACTCGGAGAAGTGTTAAAGGCGATTGAGGAAGCAGGCCTAAGGATTAATCCAGAAAAATGCCAAATAATAAAGGAAGAATCAGATTCTTAGGACACATAATCAGCAAGGAAGGAGTACAGACAGATCCATCTAAAATTCAGGCCATACAGAACTTTGGGAAGCCTAACTGCGTAAAGAAACTCCGAAGCTTTTTAGGTATTTGCAATTATTATAGAAGATTCATCAGTGATTATGCAAAGAAGGCAAGGATGTTAGAACAATTATGTAGCGGACCAAGTAACAAAAAATTAGAATGGAGTGAAGGAACGAATAGCGTGTTGAGGGATTGAAACTAGCACTCACGACGGCGCCAATCTTATGTTTTCCGGATCTGAAAAAAGAGTTCATTTTAGATACCGACGCTAGTTCGATACCATTGGAGCAGTACTTTCACAAAGAGATAAAGATGGAAAGGAAAGAGTAATTGCGTATGGATCACACTCGATGACGAGCCACGAGAAAGGATATTGTATTACAAGAAAGGAACTATTGGCGGTATATTATTTTTGCATTCATTTTAAGCACTATCTCTACGGAAGAAGATTCACGCTCAGGACAGACACAAGGCAATCACGTTTATGATGACAACAAGAAGCCGATTACTTCACAATTCCAAACATGGATCAATTATTTGAGCAGTTTAGATATAAGAGTAGAATACAGAAAGGGTATTAATCACCAAAATGCAGACATGGTGTCGAGAACTAAATGTGACACGTGTGTTCAATGTCAAATGGCCCACGAAGAAGCTAAGAAAGGAAAGATAAAAACAGATTACTAGACTCGATCAGAGAAAGAGGGAAGAAGCAACATCCAACATGGAATTGTAGAAGAGTACGAAAGAAAACGATGATACCTGAAAATGAGTTACAAGAAACAATAAAGGAAATACATAGACTATTGTGTCATGCTGGAGTCGAGAAGATAGCCGATTATATGAAAGATTAGATATGTTGGAAAACACCTGTGGAGTAAGATTCAGGAGATTGTTCGAGTTGTGAGATTTGTCAAAAAACCAAGGCTTTAACAATAAACAACGAAAGAACCAGTAAAAGACAAGATTCGAAGGAAATGTTCGAAATCATATTCGTAGATATATGTGGACCGTTGGCAGAAACAAAAGGACGTAAGAAGTATATATTGGGCATAATAGATCAGTAAGTAAGTATCAAGTCTTGACAGCGATAACAAAACAAGACGAAGAAACAATAAAGAAAACGATTTTAGAAAAGTGGATTTAAGATTTGGATGCCCAAAAGAGATAAGAGTTGATGCGGAAAGGCGTTTGAATCAGGAATGATGAGAGAATTCACAAAGATGTTAGAGATTAAATTATGTTTTCGAGTCCATACCATCACCAAACAAACGGTCAGATAGAAAGACAATTCAGGACAATACGGATTTGATAAATGCTACTTTACAGGATAGAAGAAGACGGATTGGGCAGAGATATTACCAGAAGTCGAATTCACTTTAAATGCAACCAAACAAAAAACGACAGGGAAAAGCCCGGCAGAGATAGTTTTTGGAAAAAAGATTAGCAGGGAAAAATGGTACGGGTCAAAGAAATACCGATAAAGGAAGAACTAGAAGAACAAACAAGGAGAAAATTCAATGTAGGAGAAGAAGTATTAGTAAAAGTAGAAACACGGCACAAAGGCCAGGACAGGTATGAAGGTCCGTACAAAGTGATAGAGAAAGTGCATGACAGACGATACATCTTAAGAAATGAAGATGGAAAAAGGATCGAAAGAAATGTGGAAAAACTTAAAAATTTCTTAAGAAGGGGGATATGAGGAAGTTTTATGATGAAGAAATTTTTAAATTGAAAATTTTAAAAATTAAAAAGTTTAGATTAATTTTTAAAAAAACAAAATAAGAAGATATTTTAATTAAAAATATCTTCGTAGAAAATTTGTTTAAATAAGGAAGATTAAAGCAGATAAGTTTTGAGTTTGATATTTATTGAAATAAAATTTATGGAAACAAAAACTGATTTTAATGTTTTACAGGATGAACCTCCTAATAGATGGCAAATTTATCGGAATACGATTTTGCGTTACAATATATAAAGGGAGAAGAATATGGAAATGCTGATCGTATGTCTCGTTTAAATTATATCATATGCTGTCTTTTCAGATGGAACACAAAGATGTCAAAGAAATGTAGAACTCGGTACATAAATAGTTTACAAGGAAGTTCAAATATTATGAAAATTATTAAACAGAAGCAAAACGAAGACAGAGTTACTTCAGAAATCATATCCCATCTTAATGAAAATGAGTCTCACATATCTTATGAAACAATCTGTAGCAGTATATTCAAGTATTTGAAGATATTACAGATACAAGATGACGTATTGATGATTAATACAGACGGAAAGCTTGCAGTGGTTGTACCCGATTCATACGTAAAATCTTTAGTAAATTATTTTCATATTGAACTATGCCATCTTGGTATCAAGAAAACCTTATTAAATTTAAAGGACTTTTTCTTTTGGCCTTCCATGAATCAGATTATTACAAAGTGTATTAATAAATGCAATATTTGTACTAGTAGAAAGATTGATCAACGACGAACAAAAGATATCTTATTACAAAGAACAGGAGAACGATTTTTAGAACAGATAGTAGTGAATATTGCATGTATGGAGACAAAAGAAAGTAACAAATACATGGTAGTGATAATAGATCGTTTTAGTCAATTGGTCAGTTTATCAGCAGCAAGTACACAGAATGAAACAACAATATTGAATGTCATTTTGAATAATTGGATATATCGTTTTGGTAGACCCGAAAGCATTCTTACAAATAGAGGAAGAATTTTTGAAGGATCAATGTTTCGAGATTGGATTGAGAAATTTGGTATAAAACAAGAATTTAGTTCACCGTACCAACATCAATCGAATTGTTTAGCGGAACGAATCATAAGATCAGTTCGGGAGATGTTGGCAAAATCATTGGCAGAGATTAAAACAAAGAATAATTAGTTACCAATTGATTGTTACCAAAGATTGAATTTAGTTTGAATGCTACAATACAAAACTTAACAAAATTCTCACCTTTTGAAATTGTTTATGGTAGGAAAATTAATTTATATTCGGGAGTAGGACATATACAAAAATGCAGAGAATAAATAAGGGATGAAACGAAACCTAATCTAGTAAAGGCAGCTACAACTATGCAAAAAAGAGATTTAGACAACCGGGGTACTCGAGTTTTCATGGTGGGAGAGAAAGTATTAGTACGCTTGGAACCACATAAGTAGTGTGTTTTTAAGCATTTCCAGCTTTCGACCCACCCGAGATACCCGAGATACCTGCATTTCTCAAATTTACAATTTTTCTAATTTTCCAATTTTTCCAAATCTATGATAATATGGTAATATTAGAAACTTTCACAAGTTTTCAATTCCTCATAACGGGTGATCGCTGGAAACGCTTAAAAACACACTACTTGACCACAGATGATAAAAATAAATTTCTTAAATTCATAAGCCTTTTTCTACCCCTTCAATAGAGAAATTTAATGAAGGAGCTCGGGTAGTGACCGATCCCAATGGTAAAAACGAAAAAGAATAAAACAACTAATATCTAAGTATTTAGCACTGAACGTATTAAATGTAAAATCCTTTATTCATAATTAAATTTCATTTAATTTTGGTGCTGATCTGTTTTGATTAGAGTAATTTGATTAATTTATTAATTTAAATAATTATTTAAAATAAAGAACAAACTCATTCAATAGGACACACAGCAATCAACTCATTGAAGTTTCCACGGAAAAACGAACAGAATTCCCCACTAAAATTAGACTCTTCTTTTATGTAAGTTTATTCTGACCAATTGCCTTTCATCAGGGGTTTATGGATGATCACTATCAAAAAGGTGAGTTCTGAGTAACTTTCCGTGTAAGATAGGTAAACGAAGTCCCAATACATCTAGTAGTTCGTTAACTGTCCATCAAGCTAACAGATTTTGAGGAAGGTCATCACGTCGTTGATACGAACTCATAACGTTTTTTGGTTTTCATCTAAAGTCACATTGTTAACAAGAGAAAGGAATAAATCATCATCAATTTGTATGGAAACCAGTATAGTTTAAAGTTTTAAATTTTTGTTTATATTGAATAAACCGGCCCTGGATAATGCCCTCGACACCTGAGCACGATTGTTGATGAACCTCAACATTGTCAAAGAACTGATCGTTGAATGAAAATCCATGAAGGTCGTCAGTGTAAATATCACTATCGTTTTAATTTACACAACTCAGTGTATTGTCACTGAATTAGTTCCATTTCTTTTATGAACAAAACCTTAAAAACGCT
This sequence comes from Schmidtea mediterranea, assembly GCA_022537955.1. Lineage (NCBI taxonomy): Eukaryota > Metazoa > Platyhelminthes > Tricladida > Dugesiidae > Schmidtea > Schmidtea mediterranea. The sequence continues at coordinate 320,783,439 of CM039679.1, read as the reverse complement.
CTGACACAATCTCAAAGCGCTTAGTCAATGATATGACGCTTCAGTCGAATGGACGTGACGTCGACACAACCAGACGCTGCCAAGAAATTGATCCAGCGAAACCAACTTTTGGAGACAGTACAAGTAAGAAATGGGCAAATTTCGTTTGTTTGAGAAGGAAGTTCACAAATTATAACTAAATTTGAATATCAAGATGGACCTTGAACAGAATGACAACGCTTCAGTGGGGACACAAGGGTTAGTGATAAAACCTCAGTGGAAAGAAATTACCACAATGATGATACTGTTGGGCCAGAAAAATGTTTTGTTTAAATAAATCGGGAATAGCACGATACATAACATGCAGATTTAAAATCAGACCCATAAAACATCAAATAACCACTTTAAAATTCGAGAAAAAAATAATTAAAATAGAAAATAGAAAACATAAAAATAAACTAAAATAATTACAAAATGCAACAAGATCCGCACAAAATAAACACAGAAATAACATGAAAATACAAGAATTAGACCAAAAATTGATAATTTAATTAAAAGAACAAGAGTTCATGAAAAGTAGAGGAGAAATTAAATAATTTTAATTGGAAATATTCAATTAAAAATTAAAGAAATAAATTGTCAAATTAAATCATGAAATAATAAAATTAGATTAGATTTTACAGATAATCTCAAGGTCAAATTTTGTTGTACTACATTAAAATTTAAAAGCAAGGTTAGGGTCACAGATCAGGTATATATACCGATTCATTTTCACAGAATGTTAACACTATTTTTCACTCATGTGAACACGTTTTAGAACTAATTTGTTTTAACTTGTTTTAACTGAACGAACCAGTTTTTGAACTAAAAGGCTCGATTTTACTTTGTAAGTGGACGATTTTCGAAAACTTTCTCCACGCAGCGCACAAACAACCTCAAGTGAGCTCTGCGTGGGCATCTGCCTCGGGAATTGTTATTACGTATGCCAATGATGCCAATTGTATGCCAAAGATGATGCCAATTATATGCCAAATTATGCAGATTATAATATGAATAAAATGCTTCAACAAACTATGTTCTATTTGTCGAAATTTTTCTGGCCCACAGCCGAAACAGCACCACAAGTAATTAAAATCCACACACCCCAGTCGAGTTGTGTAAGTTAGGTTCATCCGCCAATAACTCGTGACCGCAGGATCTTCGTCAACGAAACGAAAGCACGAACGCACAAGACACTCACACGTACTTCAAGAGTTAGTCGAGGTTTAAGCTCATATGACCCAGTATTTCCATACAGTGGAAGCTCGACAGACCTTATAAGCGCCACTGTTTTCTATACACCTATTTTATCGTGTACCCGTGTATGAGCTGGTAGAATAAAAGACCATAAGTACCGTGTCAGGCTATTTCATTTAATGGTGAATTCCATCATCTTTTTAAATTATTTCTTAATTAGGCCCACGAGGATACAGAGATATCGCAGCCGCGGAAGATCCCCGACCAACAGTTTTTGATTGGGAGTGAGAATGCTTGCGTTGGGGTTTACACAGGTCTTTCCAATTAACTGTTCACTATGACCTGAATCCAACGCTGTCATCGAATATCCCGAAACTAGACCATCAAACAGAAAGTTATGATATTCATCCATAGCACATTCTTGAACATTTGCAGGGATTTTATTGAGAGCAGTTTTAATACGACTTGGAACTGTAGCATTTAACATATCCATCCAACGAAGAGTTTTTCCTGCTTCACTTTTATCGAATTGTGCAGATTGAGAAGGAACAATATGAGATGTAATTCCAATTTGTGGTTTGAGAGTAGACAAATCCTCTCGAGCTGTGCTAGCCTCTTTAATTTCGCCGGCTCTACTAGGAATGGCGTCACAAGATTTTGCAATAATAGAATGCCATAATGTATTAAATGAGCTCCGACTAGAATCATTATCTGACCAGACACCACATTTGTATGTCATAAACATAAATCCACCAACTGCAAATAATTTATCAGAATTATTCAAAAATTTAAGAATAGCAGGCATTTTGAGGAATTTATTCAAATTAATTTACAAATTATAATTACAACTTAAATTTCACATTTAATTTTCAAATTTCTACCATTTACCTTAAGATTTTAAACAAACCTTTTAAAATTTAACATTTAAAAATTTCCAATGTTTTTAAACTATTTCATTATGAAAACCAAATTTCCAAATAAAGTCTTTTTTTTTCATTTTTTCACAAATTCTATTTTAATTATTGTTGTTACTTGGAGAAAAGACTCAAATTTTGATTCCATTCTCCAAGTTACTAAACTACATGGGGCTAAGGGAACAGACTAACCGAATTCTCAACAATTTAATGAAAAAACCACGAATAACGCAACGCCGATAAATTGTTTTCATAATAATTAGTCGCATTATCCAATTTATGTCTTTGATGAGTCGTGGATCGATGCTTTGCGAATCACGTAAACTTCCCTTCCCACTCTGCCGCGAGATGCAGACAAGCAATGTGGGATGTGGGTTTTTCGATCTCGCCAGTGCGAAAATTCAGAGAAGTTCTTCGAATGCCTACGATGATGTGGACCTTCCCCATGTGGCGATCAAAAGAGAACCGGGGCAAAATCCCACACGGGATAGCGGGAGCCGTTCCGAATTTATATTAGCCCGTCTCGACGAACGACAAAAACAGACGGATTGCCAGGTAGAGATAACCAGATATCATTTGGCCAGGGTGAACGCCGATATCGCTGCTGGCAGAATTCCAAGTACAGACGGGTATGCCCCGTCGTACGGCATATCCTACGAGCTCAATGACCCAGTGTTGGAGGAACTATCCACCCGATGAACGTGGTTGTTCCGAGGAGAATTTTTTCTAAAGGAATGCGAGGCGAGTACCGTGTCACCAATTCACGGCGGGATCATCCGTACACTCATGAAAGGCCAAGGCGATATCAAAACAATCACTACACAAGCTCAATCCGGCGTTGATGATGTCTTAATCAATAAACCTTGGATGTCTTTTGATGTTTTTCTTTATTATTTACCTAACTGTTACTGAATTCCAAGATGGAAAAATAATAGTAGCCTAATAGTAAAATAATAAGCTTTCGGCAAATAGGTTAATATTAGATTTAGTAAAATGAAAGAAAGAAAAAATCTACAAAGTTACATTAATTACTAATAAATTATTTGATTGCAGATATGGATCTACTCAATATCCTGAGCAAAGAAGTAGCACACTCGCGGCGGGAGAAAGCTGAATTGCATCGACAATTGCTGCAACTATCCAGGGAAATACAAAAAATCAAAGCGACGTGGGTAGAACCAGCGAGGATGAAGATACTGTATAAGAAATTGAATGCCGTACAGTGTGGATGGACAGAGGAACGACAGCTCTGCCAGGCTAAGAAGACGCAGATTCGCAGTTTAGAAGTGGCGTTATCGGCTTGCCAAGAGGGTAATGCCGTGACGTATCCACTCGTATTTGCGCCAGCTCAGTTGGCATACAGAGAGGCCATTGACGTCACTAAGCAAGCGGCAAAAACTTTACCACGACGTCCGGGTAAGGCGGAACGTGCCAGGCGTTTCGCACTACCAACTTCTTCATCAAGTTGAATTATTCGATGGATCCATAAAAAATATATTTGTGTTATCTCATCGTCTCTCTCTCTCTTGTCGTTCCTCTAATTTGTCATGTTGGGAATAAAATTTTATAATTCGAACTAGTAACTAGGGTTCGGACAAGGAGTGATTTTTGAAACGCGTTAATGTGAAGGGGACCGAAATTAGGAAAATCGCAAATAGACCTTCTATCGGTAGTGCGTTGAACCCACTATGAGATCGGGCCTTAGTAGTTCTTTCGTAGCGCTCACCTTTGGCTATCTCATAACCATTGGCTACATTGCCAACGTTGCTTAGCAACGGATGACCATTGGGGGCAAGAAAAGTTGTGCGTATGATGTCAAGGTTAAACACCACAAATCCCACAATACCACTAAATAGAATATCTTCAATTCCACAATCTCGTTACAAAACCCGTCCAGGAAAAGCCGAGAGGGCCAGCAAAAGACGGTTGAAGACCACAAGAAGTTTAGGACAAATGAAGAAGATAAATGAAAATCTATTATAACATTAGGATAAAGAAATTTTCAGATTGATTTTTGTTTTGTTGTTAATCATAAATAATTTAGTTAATAAATAAATAATTTAGTATTGATTTCTTATGGGTGTATCTGATCGAAATTCCCTTGAAATTGCTTGTAATTTATATTCTATTACCTATCAGGTACACCGCATAATGATAGTTTTGTGAATAACTGAATGGAAGGGTATGGTGTAAAAAGTATAATCCGGAACCTCAAAAATAATAGGTTAATAGAATTTGTAAAACCACAACATACTACAATAGGTCACCTAAACCTTTCCGTTGCCTTCATATTCACTTTTTGCTCTTTCATTTTAAGTCAATTATTTGTAATTAAAAATAAATCAAATTAGTCAAATTAAATTTTTTGAAATCTAATTTTAGTGGTTGGAAATTTATAAAATATTTTATAAAAATAAAACCATAGAATAAATTTTAATAAATAAAAATATTTAGGTAATGCATTTTGTTTAAATATAATATTTTTTTAATATAGGCATTTTGAAAATTTTTATTTAAACTCAATACAAAATATCTACAATGGATTCAATTGATAATCCAATTTCAAATATTAATACTCACGAAAGCCATTTTTTTCATTTATATAAAAATGAAAGTAAAATAGGCTCATTTAAAGAGCGTATGAAAAAAGATATTAATGATATTAGGTTGAAACAAAGAAAAAATTATTTTGATTTAAATCGAGCGTTGGAAACATCAGATGAAGATGAAAAAGTTAACAATAACTGCTTTTACCGAAAAGTATTTTCTAAAAACAAATGGGCAAATTTAATGATGCTTGCTGAGTGGTTTATGTTAGTTCCAGACTCATTTTATGAAAATTATCTTATGAAATTCTGTCCATTTGGAAGACACACCATCATTGTATCACAAAATAACACAACAAAAATTTTAAACAAGAATGGCTTTTTAATCGAAAGTTTCCAATCGTCTCTTCCAGGAGGAGGAATCGTAAACAAAGATGGCGGAAATGTCGCTCATAAATGCGCAATTTTTGACTGTATTTATAATAAAGACAACGGGAAGATTTATTTACTGGATATAATTTACTTTCTGAGACAAGATTTCCGAATTATGACGGTAAGAATTTTTAATTATTAAAATTTTCACAAATTTTAAATATATTTTAATAAAATTATTTATTTTTGGTTAGTTGAAAATACTTTAGGGGGGTGAAATAAAGTAGTACCTAATTTTTTTATAATTTAATTTCACTTTAATTAATTTTTATAATTGGGGTAGTTGAAATTACTTTAAAGGGAGGGTGAAATACAGTAATGCCATAAAATATTAATCAAATAGCTAAAGACTACTTATCGAATGATAAACAGAATATAAAATTATCATTATTTTTTTAATTTATTAAATTTAATAATTTTATATACATTAAAAATAAACTAAATTAATCAATAATACTTTATTACGGAACAATATTATTACAAATTCTCAACCATGCAACGAAAACATTTTCTCCATGACGTTTTCGAAAAACGAATTCATCCAAATGACTCTGTAACAAACCCAAAGTAGTTCCCCTTTTCAATTTCATAATCAAAAGTTTGGCTTGTCCCCATCCGCACTCAATACGCTGTGTATTGGCTCCAGTTGTCGGGTCAATGAAATTTTCTTCATGTTTTACCACCTCATGAAAGAAACCTAAGGATATAATATTTAAATAGGCGCGCCAGCCATCTGATACAATAGTCGTTCCAGGTTCAACATGCTCCACAATCAACGGTAAAAGTGTTGCAGCATCTCTTTTCTCAACATAGAACATAAACATTTCATTGGTATCTTCTTCAACCATTCCAAAAATCCACGGTCCGTTTATTCTTGTTCCGTAGTTTGATCTTCTCAAACCGCTGTCTGCTTCATTTTCCACATCAAAATCTCCTAATAATAGCCTTCCGCGATTGTACTTTCTTTTTCCACGAAACAAGCTTTCGTCAATTTGAACGCGATTACCGACTCCTTCTATTTTTAATCTCATAATTCGCTCCTTTCTCATAACATCCCGTATAAAATTAGTCCAATCAACAACCGTTTTTGATGATTTCACTGATGTACCGCGCATAATTTCACTATGAGCTTTTTTTCTCAAAGTATTGGAATGCAATTTTTAATATTGTACGTGCCGATATACTAAACCATACTAAATTATAATGAAATACGTACATTGTATTATAACGTGATGATTGCTTGAGCAGCCTGAGGCCGAATAAATCCAACCGAATAAATTTGGAAAAAGATGTATTAAAGTAATATAATTAAATATTTTAATTAATTATTTTAATAATACAATTTGAACATATACATTCTCTGGGGTTCAGTGAAATGTCGTCCAGACATTTGCTTGTTTGATAACCAGATTTTTTGCGTCTTGTGTTCTTTGATCGTTTGCCAAAAAAAATCATTTCATCCCGACTGAGTCCCCAAATTTATATGTGGGTTTAGTGGAGTTCGTGGCCTTAACCACATCACATACAATGTTTTACGCCCGCCAATGGTTACAGTAATAATAAATAAATAATAATGAAAATAATAATAAATAATAATAATAATAATAATTAATAATAATATTAATAATAATATTAATAATAATAATAATGGTGGGTTACAGGGTTTCGTAATTTGTTTGAATTAGCCTGGGGTCGCCCAGTAACGCCATACAAAATGATTCTAGCTGCCACTTGGCACCCGTTGCTAGGCAACGTTGGTAATGTGTTCAAGTGGTGGATTATCCGCAAAATTCGTAAATTAAATATAGATATTAAAATAATTATGTAACACATTAATTTGTGAAATAAAATAATGTTATTAAAGTGAAATGGCAATATTAAACTTGCTAAAAGTGGGCGCAATTATTTAGAAAGTCAATAATTCAAGATAAACTTCAAAAACCAATATGCCATGATAGAACGCTGAGATTACTTTATAATTTATTATTATTATTATTATTATTTATTATTATTATTATTATTATTATTATTATTATTATCTATATTGAATAATAATAATTATAAATAATTATATTAATAATAATAAATAATAATAATAATAATAATAATAATAATAAATAATATTAATAAATAATAAATAAATAATTTTATATTACTTTTGTGTGATTTTTGAAATTCCTTTATCTACATTTCTTTCAAATTCCTCCATATATATATATATATATATATATATATATATATATATATGAAAAAGGATCTAATAAATACATGAATAACCTTGTAAATATTAACCAATGAAAATTAAACAAAAAATACTAATTGATTAAATGAATGTTACAAATGCTGTATATGACACTAAAGTGGACTTCAAGAGATTTAGAGATAAATTTTTCAGTTTTGGGAAATTTCTGTACCACAATAAGATCTCTTCTTTCTTGTGTGTCACTTAATGCATTAGTGTTCCTGAAATACTTTTATTCAAATGAAAAAATTCAAAATATATAAT